>JAODAL010024127.1:0-61224 GCA_025379985.1 Phyllomedusa bahiana | reverse complement strand
CAAGTAAAAATTTTTAGATGAAGCTCTAAAGCGCGGCGTCATGTGCGTGTCATACTAAAACACAACATTGCATGAAGACCAAACCAAGCTCCCCTGCATTTTTAAAGCATGGCAAACGTTCACAGCACCCTGCAGGCTCTGTGCAGCCTGGAAATAGCTGTTTTTTAACGTGATTCGTCTCGAAGTAATTCGGAAAAAAGTTATTTTGTGCCGAGAAGTTTGGTGAAGTGAACGAACCGAATTTCGGGAAATTCGCCCATCTCTCATTATAATGAAAGGGAGAAAGAAGTGAAGATCCCACCAGTGCAAATAGCAAGTTGAGGTACTAAACTACAACCTATTCCCCTGGCATCTTCAGTGGGAAAGCTATACACCTGGCAAGAGTAAAATGACAAGCAGAAGGCTGTTCAAGATCCCTGGCAGACAGAGTGTTGGCTAGAAAGTGTGTGCTACTGAAATATCTCACCTGGAGAAGCAGGAGCATTAGTCATCAGCTGTAACCTCTACCCATCCAATAGGGAGTGATCTACTGGTGGGTCTGGGAGACCAAAGAAAAGAGCTGCATGTGGTAGTTTGTGCCATGCATAAGGGTTCTTTCCAGAATACAGCATCACAAGAAGACCGTAAGAGGTAATTGGGTTTTATGACTGTCTAGGAGTTGAATATAGGCCACATGTATGCATTGGTTTGTGTAGATTATTTCTTTATTTATCAGATCATTTTTACAGAAAGACAGGTATAAGACAGATATGTTTGGAAAGGTATAAAGGTGCTTTAACACAGTGCTTTTTTGCAGAAATATGAAAGCACCTTAAGGCTATGTTCATACGGCCTATTATGGGATGGATTTCGTTACGTATTTCGTGGCGTACTGCGTGAAATACGGCTGAAATCCGTCCCAGTCATTAAGGTAATCCACAGTTCTCATACAGACATGTCAATTATCCCGGCGGGATACGGCTGGCCCACCCGTCCCGCTCCAGGACAAATAAGCCGTGTGAACATAGCCTAAAAAGTCAATAATCAATTATTGTGTCTTGCGGATTATAAGCACAATAACTGATTACTCACTTGTATCACCTTTCCAAACAGTTTAGATAACTAAAAGAAGCTTGCTGTTAATAAAGGCAGTTTCATTGACGTGTAGTACTGCAAATAAAAAACAAAACTCACTAAAACCGCACCATGTGAAAGCACCTTAAATGGCCAAATGGTTTTATTGGTGTTCAGCTGCAAATTCAGGCGGCCACTATTAAAGAGAACCTGTCACATAGTTTTTGCCCCCCTGGCTGAGGACAGTATAAGCTAGTGTCAGACATGCTGTTTCCAGCGCTGTGTCCCTTATTCTGTAAGATGCTGTAGTTTTCGTGTATTTAATGCTCAAATCTGCAGTTTTCAGCCATAAGAGTCATTCGAAGAGTCATTCAAAAGTGTCATTTTTTTCAAACCCCGCCCATCTGAGACTAGCCCCGCCCACCTCAACTGATAAACCTATTACTTTGAATAGGTAGAAACATGTGAATAACTGTCAGTGGGTATGGATAGTCTTTTGTGTGGGCGGAGCTAACACCTACTCATGAATAAGATTTGAGATTTGCTCTAAAACTGCTGCATCTTACAGAATAAGGGAATAGCATGTCTGACACTAGCTTGTGCAAGGAGGGCATAACCGGTGTCACAGGTTCCCTTTAAGTTAATTGGAAATCCCTAGTGCAAGGTGCAAAAGTGGTTATTGTCACATCATGGCTGGATCATTACCCTAACAGAATTTTTTTTATACTATTCCCATAGGCTTTCCTATAAAATCTGAAGAATGTCATAAATAATGAATGCTACAAAACTGAAGCACTATAAACTATACTACAAACTATGAAAAAAGTTTGACATTTATAGAAATAAGAATTTTTGTTTTTGAAAAATGCAGTTTTCATTGAAAAGGAGTTTTTGTTACAATATGAATTTAATTTTTTAAACTTTTTTTTGGATGTATTTTTATACAGCTAAAACTTTTATTCAAGTCTACAGGGAGATGAACACTACAAAAAAAATTGCTATTATGAGAAAGCGACAAGGACAAATAATAAGTAAAAAAATTATTTAAAAATTTAAAGATATCTTTATCAAATTTACCACTTAAAATTCCATATTAAATAAGTAAAAAAAGTCCAAACAAAAGTGATAGTGAGGTGGCAACTAGGGGTAAGACTGAGTGAATGACTTTTACCTGTACTTTATATGTTGCCCTATTAAAGATTTAGAAGGGAGAATAGGACTAATGCCCGGGTATGGGTATGTTCACACGGCGTAATTACGGGGGTGCATTTTGCCTTCAATACGCCCGACATGCGCCCTGCAGTTACGGTAATTCATAGCTCTTAGACAGGGTTCACTTGACATAATTGCGGGGCGTAATTACTACTGTAAAAATTCTGTAGCATAATTCATAACCGAAGGTTAATTAAGCCTGTTTGTGCTTTTATATTCAGTAAAATACACAGAGTTTTTAAACAGCACATACAAGTCAATTTTTCCTGTCCATTTGTGGAGCGCAATTTATATCCAAGGGTTACCCAAGCTTCTTAGTGGGTTCATTTGGAGTCAAATACAGGCTGTGTATTTATCATATACAGATATCTTCATCAAACAGTGTCTGTACATTTTAGAACAAATAGTATGTCAGACAGAGAGGTGGCCGGCTCTTCACCTGCGAGTGGCAGAGGCACAAACATTCCAGGCCCAGCTCGCAGCACAGCAAGGGGACGTCGCAGCAGGGGTCACTCGGTGAGGCCACAACTGCCGCTGTCATCTAGCGGCCGTGTGCTGACTAGCAACCCAATGGTTCTTGATTGGTTGACTAGGTCATCCACTTCCTCCCAGATGACATCTGACAACCCCAGCCAAGAGTCGGTGGGGACGTCAGACACAACCCTTAGTTGGCATGGCCCGGGAGCGAGTCAGCGGCCCTCACCTGTCCTCAACCCGCCTCTGTCCCATCCGGTTCCCTCAGCCAGAGATCTACTATGTGGTCTGAGCTCAGCGCCACTATATAGCGAGGAAGAACAATTTGAGGAGGGCAGTCAGCAGCTACTTGGTAGCGAAGAAATGAGGCCAATTTCCCCTGATTCTTGCAGTAGGCGGCAAAGTATAGATGTTGAGAGTGGCATGGGAGTTCATGTTGTGAGGGGTCAGCCTCTGCATACCAAGACCGGTGATGAGGACAGCAGTGACGATGAAACACAAATAGATGATGATGTAGCCGACCGCACGTGGGAGCCGTGTGAGGCAAGGGCTTCATCATCGTCAGAAGAAGAGGGAGTCAGCTTGCGCGTCATGCAGAGGAGCAGCCAGCAAGTGGGTTGTGTGGCCGTGAGTCAGCAGGGTAGCAGCAGTGTGAAGTCGGGAGCCAAGCGGCCACGGGGTAAAAAACCCACTTCGCAGGTCCAAGAAAGTAGCGGCACAGGGGCTCTGCGAGGCAGCAGCGGTTGTAATCACTCAGTGCGGAGCGTTGGCGGTAAAATCCGATACTCGCTGTGTGGCAATTCTTTGCTAAGACACCGGAGGGCCGAATATGGGTATATGTAGAAATCTGTGGGCAGAAAGTGAAGCGCCCCCGGGAGCTAACGTTGGCACCACGGCCCTGCTCAACAAAGGCAGCGAAACCATCCGGGGGCCGGGGAGAAACTGGTCAGATGTTGGTCCACCGCCGCCGCAGAACAGTAGCCAGCGCCCGGGCACGCATGCCATTGCAGCCAGTAAAGGGTTTCCCCAACCCCCTTCAAAAGGGGACGTTTTCTTTGAACATTCCCGGTCCAATGCTCCTGCCCCGCTATTCAGGGGCCCCAAATCTTCAGCGGGCGATTGCAAAAGAAAAACATAGCGCCCAAAACCATCCAAAGGGTGCAGCAGCTGCCGTACTCGCCCAAGTTTTTTGGGACTGCGTCCCTCCCTTTCCAAATGGTGGACCCACCTTCAGAGAACTAAGGGCTGGTGCCGAGCCAAATGAGATTTCCAAAGCTGAATTTTCTTTTCCAAAAAGGCAACCAGCACTTCATAAATAGTAGAACAAAGGGGGGCCAGTCCCTGAGCTTACATTTTTTTTCAAGGTGCACGGCAGCGTGGACGTCTGGGGGCTGTAACTACGGGGAGGGGCCAGTACATGTCCTTACGGCCCCCCCTGGGGGAATGTTTCCCGCCCAGGCACACCAACAATTTACAGGAGACGGCCCTTCCCTCCACGTTGCCCAAACTGCGGTCCCGCCAGTGTCCCCTCCCCCCCTCCTCCACCACCACCCCCTTTCTCGGGCCCCCAAAAGTACTGCTCCATCAAAACCAATTTGTGGGCCCCCGGGGGTTGTCCCGCAGTTCTACACCCGGCTTCCCTTGGGGCAAACAAAGTCACACAGGGGGGGGAAAACTGCCCCGCGTAAATGCAGCAAGAAATTGATGTGGGGGGGTTTTTCCCCTTTCCCAACTGAAAATTTCAAACCCAAAGGTGCTGACAATGGGGGGTAACATGGTTGCCCGCGCATGCACCGTTTGAGGGAGGGTCCGGGCCCCCTGATGGGGCCATGTGTTCAACCCTGGTTTTTGGAAAAGGGTTTCCTGAATTTTCCCAAACCGATCTTCAGAAGTTTCTGAAATGGCCAGGAAACTGTGCAGGGCATTAAATCCTTTTCTAAAAGTGGAACACCCCCTTGAGTTGCGGGGCCGGCAAAAAAGGGCCCCCCCCCCAACACATTGATATCATTTTTCCCCCCCTTTGGGAAAAACCATCTGCACATTTTGGGACCATTTGAAAAACAAAAAGGGCCATTAACGTTTTTTTGTTGATCCAGGCGGACAGGATATCCCCTGAAATAATTTTGATGTAAAGCCAGGGGCACTCATGCTGACACCTGCCGTTTGTTGAGGAAATTCGGGGGGGGCCATTATTTTTTAACGCCGGGGGAATTAGGGGGATGAATAACTCTTTTCCACGGGTTTAAATGTCCTGGAACAAATGCTAAAAATCGTCGGGGCAAACTGAAAAAGTGGCCCTACATCTGCGGCCAATGAGGGGGGGGGGGACTGAAATGGGGGGGAAAGGGGGAATTTTGGACAAAGCATTTTTGGGTAAAATTAAAGGGGATTTTCAAACCCAGGTGAAAAGAAATAGGGCAGGACCCGATGGAGGAGGTAGAGGAGAGAGGAAGACGGGGCAGTTGACCCGAAAAGAAACCGGGGCAGTATACAGTGGAAGGGAGGGGGGGACCCCTGGGAGCCCATTTTGTGCAATGGCCCGCACCCTGCTGATTTTCGGGCTATTTGACGGGCCGAATTTTCCAGAAACCGGGCGGGGGGGAAAGACTTTTGGCTCCTCCCCTATTGGCCCCCCGCTACGGGTTTCCAAAAAATGGGGCCCTTTTTTCCCCAGCTATTGGAGGGAGGAAAAAACTAAAATTTTACTATAGGGAAATCCTCCGTATTATTTGGGCCCCCGCCTCCCCCCAAATTTGTTGGCATCTCCCTCCTCTGAAGGTCTGCCCCGGGGGTTCTTAAAAGCGCTCACTACTACTTCCGCGGCGCGGGGGGAAAGGGGGGGGGGTGGGACAGTCCCAGTCCATCGCACCCAACCTAAGTCTCAAACACTGATAAACCTCCTTCCCTTCGGGGTTTCAAACTACCTGCCTCACCCACTATTCTGATCCCCGCCCCCCGCCTGATGCCACAAAATCTGCTAAAAGTTTCTCCATCTGCCCCCCAAACCTCTTTAAACCGGGGGACGGGTTTTTTGCCCCACCCCACATTTCTTCATTGTGCCCCCTTTATGACCTAAACTGCTGCTTTTGGGTTCGGGTCCCAATGACATTTTGCCCAATTTGCCACCTCTGACCTCATGGGGTTTGCTCCCTCCCCGTCCCCTCCCCCTCTCGGGTTTTTTGGGGCCCCTCTGTGGTCCTACCCATTTTTTTTGCCACCCCCCAAAAAATGTCATTGTGCCCTTTTTGACCTCATGTTTGCTGCCACGCCCCTCCACTCTCGGGCCCATTTTTCCACCTGTGGCCTACTCCTTTTTTTTTGCCCCCTTTCCAAATGTCTTTGTCCCCCTTCTGACCTCTTTCTGCGGCCCCCGGGGTACCCCCACTCTCTCTCATTTTGCCACTCTGGGGCCCTAACAAATTTTTTTCCCAAACCTCCAAAATTGTCATTGTCCCACTCTCTGACCTCTTGCTGCTGTTCCCCGTGACCCCACCCTGTGTCATTGGCCCCCTTTTTTCCTTGGGGCCCTATTTAACTGTTTTGCCACCCCAAATGTCATTGTCCCCTTTGTCTGACCTCAGGTGCTGCCCCCGGTCAATCCCCCTCTCTGTCATTGTGCCACTCTGGGGCCCTATCCAGTTTTTGCCACCTCCAAAATTTGTCATTGGCCACTGCTGACCTAATGCTGCTGCCACCGAACCTCCACTTTTCGCTTTTTTCCCACTCTGGGGCCAATCCCGTTTTTTCCCCCCTCCAAAAAGTAAATTTTTGCCACCTCTGCCCTCATGTTTCTGCCACCGCACCCCACTCTCTGTCATTGTGCCACTCTGTGGCCTACTACTGTTTTGCCACCTCCAGAATGTCATTATGCCACTGTCTGACCTCATGCTGCTGCTGTTTCTGCTGCCGTGACCTAGAAACTGCGTCATTGTGCAACTCTGTGGCATACTACTGTTTTTGCCACCTCCAAAATGTCATGTGCCACTGTCTTGACCTCATTTGCTGCTGTGGCTGCTGCCATCACCCCAAACTCTGTCACTGAGTTGCCACTGAGCCCTCAGCTTGTTTTTTTCCAGCTGTCGCTGCCATGACTTTATCTGGCTACATTCCCCCTTCAGTTTCTTGGTCAGTTTTGCTCTCTTAAGTGCCCAGGGAACTTTAGAGTGAAGCGATTCTAAGAGCGGCAGCAGTCATCTGCGTGTCATACTAAAACACAACATTGTATGAAGACCAAACCAAGCTCCCTCTGCATTTTTAGCATGGCACAACGTCTACAACACCCTGTAGGCTCTGTGCAGCCTGGAAGTACTGTTTTTTAACGTGATTCTTCCCGAAGTAATTCAGACCGAATTTATTTTTGTCGGGAAATTCGGCGAAGTGACCGAACCGAATTTTTGAGAAATTCGCCCATCTCTACTTGTGACCCAGGGACAGGAGATGACTATCACAATGGACAGCTACTGTGGGCCCGGCAAGAGCTCAAGCGTGACAGACTGCCACAACCTAGAGAGGGAGGTGTAAGCCAGCAAGGTTTAAGATTTCAAGAAACCTAAAGTTAAATCCTCCTGTGCCTCAAAACAGCACACAGTTTAAAAATGTTGTAAAGTAATCTCTCCTTCCACTACTTTAAAGGGAACCTATGTGACAGTGGGCTTAATTTTACGATCGTATTTACGGACGTATTTACGCCTGCAAATACGTTGCGAAAATACGCCTCGTGTGAATGATGAGGCGTATTTTACATTGGAATCAATGCTAATCTAATTGTTCATTATTTGAAACGTATTTCGGGACGTATTTGCGGACGTAAATACGTCCGTAAATACGCCCTGAAATAAGCAGTGTGAACATAGCCTAATAGGTTTATCAGTTGAGGTGGGTGGGGCTAGCCTCAGATGGGCGTGGTTTGAAAAAACTGAATCTTTGAATGACTCTTCGAATGACTCTTCTGGCTGGAAACTGCAGATTTGAAGGTCAAATACTTGAAAACTACAGCATCTTACAGAATAAGGGACACAGTGCTGGGAACAGCAGGTCTGACACTTCCTTGTTCTGCCCTCAGCAAGGGGAGCATAATCTATTTGACATGTTCTCTTTAAGGAAGCCGGAGGAAAAGCGGCAAGCATGTGCTGGAAACGCGTAGCTTTTTTAAAGTATTTTATTGTTTTTATATTTCAAAGAAATAAACGGCACCATATTTGAGGATTGTCTCATAGATGCCATTGTTTCCTATCAAGTTTTTTTAAACTGTGCACTGTTTTGAGCCAAAGGAGGATTTGACCAGATCATTGTTCGTGAAAGACCGTGGCAGCGGGATCTTTCAATGTGTGGGCTGATATGGCAGTACAATTTATTTGGATTTAAAGCCCTTAAGTGAGTTGTGCCATGCGTGAGTACAACTAATACAGGTGAGCAGGACGAGAAATTGCTGATTTATTATCAAAGTGAATTTCTACACAAGGGAGCGCTTCTGTCCTATTTTGTATTTTAGTAAGAAACTTTAAGTGTTACATTAATTAGCTTTAAACATGTAGGCAAAGGTAAATAAAGACTATTGTCAAATACATGGCTTTTTTGATTTTGTGTCTCTTCAGAGTTAAAGGCAGATCTTATCTCCTACTTTTGCACAAAAACTTTCCTATTTCCCCCCACCCCCCTCCACACACACACCTCTTTCTTCTCTTACAGGCTAAAGCAGTGGTTGGGATGATGATAGTGATGTAACTCCCTGCTGTTACATAAGAATAACTCCCGTATCTTGAAAGTCCTTGGCTTATTTCCCTTACTTACTGATGAGCTTTAACCCTTTAGCACTCTGTAGCCTCTGTGCACTACAGTTTACAAACCTATTGAACATATGTCACTATAATAGGATCAGCTAGGAATAGCAGAGCTGAAATGCCGACCAATGCTGTGGAACCACCCACAGCTTAAACAGGATGCACGAATCTGAAGCTGGCTGAGGCTTTGTCAAACAGCATAGGGAGACAACCCCTTCAAGAATTGTGCCTCATTTTGAGAACTGCAAAGCATAAGAACTTGTACTTACTGTAACTGCTAAGCCTATGGCCTCTTCTTGAGTAAAAAGCTGGTCATGTTACGAGCAATCCAGTTCTCAAGGTTACATTATTTGTAGCTATACTGTTCTCTGCAGGTGACCTCCATCAGGCCCCTCACTTTGCTAAGGATTCTTCCACAACTCCCACTCAGTCCTATTACCAACTTTTTATGGGGTAAAAAAAACTTTTTCAAAGGGCTTTAAGAAAATATGCTGGTTACGGGGCTCTGTTTACAATGACAGTTTTTTGGGGGTCTATAATGGATATGACAGATCTCTTATCATCTATTATGAACTGTTCATGTGAACAGACACTGAGGCATTGATAATAGCTGTAATTTGATATATTTTCTATAAAGGCTCAAGTGAGCTAGGACTCTGCACTTCCTCCTATTGGATGTACAAAAAAACAAGAAAAACTCTTGCAAGGAGTATGATACATACTGCAGTTTTGCTTTTATTTACAAACTTTTGCAGCTATGCCTTTTCAAAATTTTTCCTTATTTTAAAGACTTGGTTCTATGAAAGGGAACAGCAATACATTACTCCATCTTATACATTTAATTCGGTTTTATGGTCAAATTGCTGCTCATAAGCCCACTTATTAACCAATTTATCTTCAGGTGGACTGAAAATGTAGTTTCTCAGTGTCTTACTGTGATAAACAGTAAGTTCAAGAAGGTGATGTTCATCCTGACAATAGACTGAAGGTTAACGTCACGTGCCTGTATTTACGTGACAAGTGCTGCTGCTGTGACAGTAACCCATCATCTGCCAAAAAAACTGTCAAAAATGTTTCTTAACAACCCCCCCCTTCCCTTCCTGAAGCCAAGGGTTAAATCTTTGCAAAACTTGTTGAGATTTATTCAGGCAGACAAATAAAGATAACAAAAGTCTTTTGTGCATTTGTCATTCGGTTCCACTCCCTGTTGTTGTAATGTCAAATAATGTCAGTTATTTGAGGACAATTACTGTAATTTTACATTTTCAACAAATTAAACCATAAGAAAGAAAAGCCCAACAAATTGAAAAGGAGGACACTACTCGCTTTATTCTTATCTTTCTCAATCAAATTCCCAGTGGCTGAAGGTCTAATAAGCCTCATTTCTGGGGAGTGATCAGTGGCTGTATTTGCTTGTTGAGCGTTTGCCTCTTTACATTATTGAGAATAGGGGGGTAGTAGGTCATCCCCGAAAAACCTGCCAAAATGTTGAAGATATTTATTTCTACAGAATACTCTGGCAAAGAGGCTTCAGTTACATAACCCCCTTTATGCTTAATGATGCTTACAAATGAGGTATTTACTGGATCTGCACTACAACGTATCATTTGCAGGTTACTTTGCTGGACTGTGATCATAATAAAAAGAGCCAAATACAGTTCTTTCAGTCGTCAATCAAAACAAGTGCTTCTGTTTTCTATGTGATTTTTCATGTTTTTTTATAGTGCTTACATCACTTTGTCATGCCAGTTATGTTAATGTACCCTGTGGTATAAGCTGACCAAAATTTCAAGTTCAATCTTTGTGAGTTAAGCTGGCAATTAACAAATTGCATCGGGACCATGTTTTAGTTAAAGGGATTGTCTCACTACAAGGATTGCTTTTTATATTAAAAGATCTTGCAAAAAAAATTCATTTGTAATATTGTTTTAACGACCTCCCTATTCTGGTACCTCGGGGTTTGCTAAGTTTAAAGACCATTTGCTCTCCTGATAGGCTGCCAGACGTTTTTTAAGTACAGACCTGGTTTTTTCTATGCAAACCTAGTGGAACCCAGTAAACACCCCCCCTGATTCAAAAATAAAAAAAAAACAGGAGGGTAGATGAATAAATGTAGTGAACCCCCTTTAAGACGGAAAGGGAAAACCTGTCAGGTGGTTTAAAAGCTCCCCCTGTCTGAAGCGGGGATATGGGGAAGGGAAAGCTGAGCTCCTGAAAGTGAAAACGAAAGTGCTGTGCCCCCACTCAATCCCGTTTAAAAAATAAAATAATAAAAATAATCTTTTTTCTATAGCCCAAAATATTCCGCAGAAAAAAATTTTAAAAATTTTCAAGGGTAAACGTACAGCATTACACATTAAAAAACTTACAGTGAGACCGGGTGTGGGGGCCCTGCTCGGGAGAGCTTACAATTATTGGGGTGTTTGGGTGAAAAAAAACGGTAAGAATCCCAAGTTTACAAGGGTCCAGCCATGTTCATAAAAGGGGGGGTTTACATGAAAAAAGGGGAACATGCCACCCTGACAGTCATCTAATACGATAAGTGCCTGTAGTCCCCAAGTGCGGGGATGACAGTTTGTTGTGTAGCAGTTAGGGATCTTAGTGGGGCCAGCCCGGAAGATGTATTTTCGGGCCCTTTTAAAATTGTGGGGGTTTGTGATGTCCCTGACGCCCACGGTACTTTTCCAGAAAATTTGGCGCTGCAGTGTAAAAATCTTGTGGCTGGCAGGGGAGGTTCGGTGATTGGGGAAATTTATCTGTATCATAGCAGAGCGGAGAGAGGGTAGGGGGGTTTTAGACAGAGACGAGGGAAATTAGGGGGGGGGGCAGCGTTGGGAGGTTTTTATGAGTGAAATGCTGATTTATACTGTACCCGTATGAAGGGGCAACCAGTGAAAGACTGACACGGGGTTCAGGCTCATTAGCGGCTGGGGGAAAAAGATGAGCCTGGCTGCTGCATTCAGGACAGATTAAAGGGGGGAGAGTTTGCAGGGGGTAGCCCATAAGAAAGGGAGTTACAGATCAAGACAGAAAGGATAAACAGTAATAAAGGTTTGATTTTTTTTTAACATGAAAAAGGGACGGATTCGGAGATTTTTTAGGTGCAGGTGACAGGGGCGGGCAGGGTTGGGAAAATTATGGGGTAAAGGACAATCGAATCTAGTATAACCCCCAACAGGGGGCCCTTCCCAGGATTTATGGGTTCCACACAGGGAAACAGAAATGGGGGTGGGGTTGGGTTGGGTTTAATGGGGGGAAAGACAAGAATTCTTTAGTGGGGTTTTTAGTTTCAGATGGAGAGAGGACATGATGTCAGGACAGGGGGCCCAGTTTAAAACAAATTGACAGTTTTCTTGTAAACACATCAAAAAGGGGAAGCTTCAGTCATTATATGTGTGGAAGGAGGGGGGGGGGGGGAAAACCAGGACTTACCTGCCCCTTTGGGGTATGATTAAATTTATGTAAATTGGGGGCATAATTGCCCCAAAAGTACCCCCCCAAATAAGAAAAATCATGGGTTTTTATTGGTTCTTTATAAAATGCTCTTTTTTCCCCAGCACGTACAGGGCCCGAAAAAAAAGAAAGTAGCATGTCACTTCTTCAGGCCTTACGCAAAAAAAAATCTAAGATAATGGGAGGCGGGGGTCATTCCTTTTTGAAAGTACTCGCGACCAGCACGTTTTTTCAACTTAAGGCAAGGAGTTCCGGGTCGGTTTTTTCTGTGCTTTTTACTCAAAACCCTACTAAAAACATATAAACCTATATAAAAGAGTTCCTTCTCTATTTTCTGTCGGGGGCGTTTGCTGGGGTCCTAAAACATCCGGGGCTGGGCCCTTTGTTTTTTTTCTGGGTAGGCTGGTTCACACCATTTTTCGGCCCCTTTGTGAACTGCGGTTTTTTTTTTACAGAGAAAAACCTTCTTTTCCCTGAAAAAAAATTTTCTAAAAAAAAACCCCATCCCAAACACAGTTTTCCTGTCCATTCCCCTCAGCAGCACTGTACGTAAAAATCCCCAAAAGGGAAAATTTACTTTTTCGAACTTCTCACCTTCATATGAAAAATCCCCCTAAACAGTCCCAAAACATCCACCTACACATGGACAAATCACCAGAAAGTATTTTTACAAAAAACCCCTCCAAAAAAACCAAACCCAAAATATTACTATTTAAAGGCTCAAAAAAACCCTGCCAGCCCCAACGAACGAACCCCACATGTGATATCCACGCAACGGGCCCTAGAGACATTATTACGCCATACAGGGACAGATAGTGGAGATACAGTTGATGTGGCTCAGCAGACTATAAGGATTACACTGCAGTTACTTTGAATACGGGGAGCTTTTTGATCACGTCGTTCACTTTCCCCTTTTTTTTTCTCCATCCGGTTCCACCTTTATGTGATTGCCCGGCCAATACTTGTCCCTGAGGGTTTGGGGCACAAATTCTTAGAATCCTCACATTTCCCCAAAATCCTTAATTTTAAGGTATAGCAGTCCCCCCATTGGTTATGGGGGCACTGAAAACAGTATATGGGGCCACAGGTAATATATGGGGCCACAGGCAGGGAATTTGGGGCCCCAGGCAGGATTAGGGGGCCCCAGGAAATATATGGGGCAAAGGCAGTATATGGGGGGGCACAGGCATTATGGGGCCCCAGGCAGGTACTAGGGGGACCAGGCATATATTTGGGCCCCAAAGGGAGATATGGGGGCACTGAGGCAGTTTAAAAAGGGGCCAAAGAAGGTATATAGGGGGACGAGCAGAATATAGGGGCCTGAGGCAGTATAGGGGTCACTGAGGCGTATATGGGGGCACAGGCAGGGATATGGGGCCCCAGGCAAGGCCCATAGGGGCCAGGGAGGGGTTGAGGCCAAAAGGCAGTTAATGGGGGCCACAGGCTGGGTTTTGGGGGCCACAGGGCAGTAATGGGGGCCCCCAAAGGGGGGATAGGGGGCCCACGGGAGGGTTAAGGGGGCCACAGGCAGGGATATGGGGGGCCACGGGGGCAGTAATGGGGGGGGCCCAACAGGGGGGAATGGGGGCCAACAGGAAAGGGGATTATTTTTGGGGGCAACCCCGGCAGGGATTGGGGGCCACACAGGGATATGGGCCAGGGCATTTTTTTTTTTATGGGGGCCCCGCAGGGGTATGGGGGCCACAGGGGAGGCATTAGGGGGACGGACATGGGGGCCCCTTTGGCGGGGTATATGGGGGCCAAGCAGGCATATAGGGGACAGGCAGTTATGGGGGAAAAAGGCAGGGGTATGGGGGCCAAGGGGAGGGGGTTTGGGGGCCCCAGGCAGGCGTATGGGGCCACAGGAAGGCGTATTTGGGGGGCACCGGCAGTATAGGGGGCCCAGGCGTAAAGGGGGCCACAGGCAGGGATTTAGGCAAGGGAGGGGTATGGGGGCCCAGGCAGTAATAGGGGGCCCCAGGAAGGGGTATGGGGGCCCAGGCCGGGCTTATGGGGCACAGGGAGGGATTGGGGCCACAGGGAGGGGATTATAGGGGCACAGGCAGTATATAGGGGGATGAGGGGAGGAAACGCTTTAAAAAAAACAACATTAATACCACCTTAACTCCCCCCCGGGAGCGCCTCCGCCTCTTCAGCCCGCGCTCCTCCGGCAGTCCTCGGGGGCCACGGGGCCTATTTACGCGCTGTGCCCCCGAGGAAGGGAAACGTCGCATGCTCACGTCATGCGAGCGCCGGCGAGGCGCCGGGCCGCGGGGTTCCTCCGTGTGGGCCCCGGCGGCCCGCTGGTCGGACCCAGAGCCGGTTTTTTTCCGACCCTGCTGCGGGGCAGGGGGGCGCTCGCTCTCTCCCCGCAGAAGCCCGCAGCTGCTTTTCGTCCACGGAGCACATCAGCTAAAGACCAGTCGGTGCCCAGGCCCACGGCAGCGCCTGGACCCCGGGGAGACTGGGGGCACAGGGTGTTTTATTGGGGGCCCGGGGCCCCAAATTAAAACACCCTAGGACCGCCCCTGATGTCTGCATACCCTGTTTTTTCAAATAGGGCTTTTAAACCCACCTGACAGGTTTGCTTTAGCCAAGTGGGGCATAGAATTCAAAGGAAGGGAAAAGGGAGATAAAAAAGCTTTGTAGGTTAAAAAGCAAAAACTATTAAAACTAAAAAAATTTAAGCTTGTTAAAAATTTTTTTTGTTGGGGGGAAAACTTTTATTTCAAAAAAGGGGTTGAACATAACATGCGCTTTTGGCTATACCAATCCAGTGTAAGTAAGTATTAGCGAACTGCCATGTTAGATGGGCAGCTTACTCATAATGAATGAATCCAACAAGTTTATTAAAGTTTATACAGAAATTTTTTCAAAAAAAGGGTTAATGACTTTTCTTAACACAAATATCCTTTATAAAGTAAAAAAAAAATACAACCAATGAATGAATCTTTATTGGAAAAACCCTATGTGAATGTCGTGAATGTTCAGTTTCTTTTTATAACATATGTTTATAAAGGATTTAGTACCCGAAAGTTCCCATAAAATACTAATTTAGCCTTTAAAAGATATCGCTTTTCTAAAAACAAGGTTACAACTTTATGGGCATTGAAGAACATGTGAAAAATACTGGTGCATAAGACATACCTACACCAAGTGCCAGAGGAAATTAAAGAGAAAGTTAAAGCTCCTGGGCAACAATTCAAATTCAAAAGGGTACCCACATCATTCCATTTAAAATACTGGTGTCTTTGTATGTAGCAGAGGGGCCTGTGGACCTAATCGGTCTTCAAGGCTATTAGCGACTGCTATTTCTGCATCCTCTATAGCTACGCCCCTGCCAAGTGCATAAGGCCTGGTTAACATCTGGGTCAGCGTTTCCATTTGGAACCATCATCGTAGAGGTGCCTCCAGGTCTTTAAAATGTGTGTTTAAAAACCTGGCCAAGACTAGTTGTGCTTTAGTTTTCGGCAAAGTTAAATTAGACTCAAATTTGGGCCCCTTAGTTTGGGTCCATCCAAATCAATTTTATGGGAAATTTAAACTAAAACAACTGTAACATTAACCCTAACTTAGGGCTTGGGTTGTTTATGGTGTTTTTGGGGTTTGTTTACCGGTCCCGCAATTTGATGTTCTTGTTGTGGTGTATTATTCAGTCCAAAATCTGGTCCTTCATCTTACTTCAACAAATGTCCAATTTTAAAAATTACTTTCCACTTCCTTCATCCACATCTTTCCCCACCCTTGGTTGAACTTGAAGAACAACCATAACAACTATGTAACTGTGTAAACACAGATTTTTTTCACGTGTTCAGTCAAACCTGTATTGGTCCATACAGGTCCTGATTTGAGCAACACTACCAAGGACGATGATCAATAAAGTTACATAATATTTTGAAGTGGATCAGTGTCCATTCCTGACGTGTCTGTGTTAGGCTATGTCTACACGGCATAAGTTAAAATGCCATTGGGAATCCAACGGTATTTTAACTTTGCCGTATCGCATTTTTCGGCCAGCCCAGTATATAGAAGTGTACTGGAATCCGCTGGAAGATATAACATGTTCGGCGGTTTATAAATCTGACAATAGAAAATCCTTGCTGTGTAGACAACAGCTAGGATTTTCTATTACGGTCTATGGGTCGGATGTTGGTTGGATTCTCAGGACTGAATCCAGTGTAAATCCAACCAGAAGCCTGTGCTGTGTAGACATAGTCTTAGTAAATAGAATTTCTGGTGCATCTCTTTATAACTTTCTCCTTGAAATGTAAAACTAAATCAGTCAACTGGATGTTGCCACTTGAGGGGGGGGGGGCATGCTCAGTTTGACATTGTCCAATCAATGCAGGGACACACACATCTAAAAACTGGAATGGTAACACCCACCTGACAGATTCAGTAATATAGTTCTAGAAGTAATAATAGAGAAACAGCACAGGGCAAAGTTTAAAAAAATCCCCAAATAGGGAACAAAATTTAAAACTCACTATCAGGGATCACGGGCCTTTCAACCAATACAATTGAGCAAAGTAAAATGTTCAAGACCCAAAAAAGGCCAAATAAAAAAAATTTTTCAACATTTATTTAAAAAGCATAAAATGAGAAAGCAAGAAACACATAGGTGGTACAGCTTCGCTTTTCCCAGGGCTTTTTTCCCCTTAATTTTGTGATTTAATTCAAACAGGACAATTTTATAATGAGTACAAGTATAATTAATCAATGAATCAACCTGGAGCGCCAAACACCAAAGTTTCTTCTCTCTGTCGTATGGCGTAGATGAAACAAGCCATATTGCATGCTGATTGCAAGTAGCCATATAGCCTAAAACACTATAACTACACTACATTTTCTGACTAACAGCAACATTTTACACTCTTTACATGGTTAACTTCTGTCTAGAAGAATGCACAGAACTCCCAAATGACCACCCTCAAATACATGACATAGTCAACCATCCTGGTGTTATCCTGAGATCTGGATGAATGTTCGAAGACTGTGTGAACATTGTGGTAAGCAGCTTAATGGAGTGTAGTGAAGTTAGACCTTTCTGTTGTTGGCATTCAGAAGCAAATTCTGTTTTTGTAAAATGTCCTCTAAACCCATAGTCCAAACAAGACTTCATTTATTAAGCCATGTGCATCGATTGATACCCACAAATAGAATGCTGCTGACAGCCGTCTTTGGAGCAATTCGATGCATTATGATCCTTCGAATGTATCAAGTATCTGCCATTGAGAAACCCTAGGTCTGCCATGCAAACACCACATGTAATAGATCTTCTGTGTTGTTTAAAGGATCATGACCCAAAGTAGACACCTGCATTTTCTTTGGATGAAGTTAACTAGCATGGTGTCCCCAAGTAGGTGGCAATGATTATCACTGAACTAGATCTTTAGCTACTGGTTTACCACCAGTAACATCCTACCAAGTTGCTATGAAATGAAATTCTCAGAGGTAAAATACTGAGAGAGCAAGATTAAAATTAAATTAGAGAAGATTAGTTCTTTGATGAAGTAAAGCTGGGATCAAGATCTATCAAAGAAAATCAAATGGGAGCTTATTGAAGCATGTTTAATAGAGAGGTAGTGCAAAGAATTTTAGACTTCAACCTCTTCAGAACAAACAGTTCTCACTTACATGCATACAAATATCCCAGCAGGAGGGAAAAGGCGCTCTTGCTTTGTAACAGAAAGTGTTTCTACAATAAAAAATGGAATTTGGGCAACAATCTTAATGCCCGTTTAATGAAGTGAATAAGAGAGGGATTCCTGCTATATAACATTTCTTGCTCTGCACTAACACATACAAATGTGCATACTTATGGGAACACAATGCAAGTAAATCATTAGAAATAGATGTAATTGTAGCATTTAGATTTAACTTGTTCATGCATATTTGGTAAAATAGTATAGATGGTTTAGTAGATTAAAAATGGATTGTTCTACATACTGTAATTAGTAATATCATTAGTGACTTAAAGGGGGTGTTCAATTTTGAATATTTTATATTAGCTGAGGGGTTCCCATTAACTGATGGCATAAAAGCAGAAAAGTTACAAAGAATAATTTTTTTCTGCAGGACCTGTCCTGTACTGTCTAACAATCCATGGATATGAATGGTCTTTAATGCTTAATGGGGTTTTCCCATCTTATTGATTAGCTTTAAACATGTAGACAAAGGTAAATAAAGATTATTACCATATACATTAATGTTCTGATTTACTACATTTTAGAAGAAGAGCAGTTCTTATCTCCTGCTTTTTTATCTCCTGCTTCTCAGGATGTAATGCCACTTCCTGCTGTGCCTTATCAACAGAACAGGAACCTATTTATCTTTCTTACTGACAAAAGTTAACCCTTTAGAGCTCTGTAAGCTTGTGCCCTTCTGGTAAACCCATCCATCACCAGGGAATAGCAGAGCTGAAGTGTCAGTCACTGCTGTAGCACTGCTCACAGCCTGAACAGGAAGTGTGAGCCAGACGCTGGCTGTGAAGGACAAGCTCTGTGAAACAGCCAGATGGGAAAACCCTTTTTATTTCCCATGTGTTAGCACAGGTTACAGCTAACTGGAGAGCGTTTCAGCAGGGGAGCACTTTGTAGTGTTAGGACCTTTTTATGGGACAATAATTGTTCTAATTTGTTAATATTCTAGAAATCATAAAATGCATAAAATATTAACACAAATATTTTATCTTTGTTCTAAATAAATTGTGACTGTATAAAAATGATGTTGGTGGTGGTATCAGTAAATGTAGATGTTATTACATATGGTATTTGCAATACATATGCCTGGATAAGAATACCTATATATATATATCTACAGTATATACATATATCTATATATATCTATAGCTATACATCAATCAAATTCTGTGAATGATTTTTGTTGTGTATAGTTTGAAAAATTCTTTCTTGTAAAAGGATCTTAAACAGGGCTCAGCTTCTACACAAATAATAAAATTTTATCAAATAATGTAGAGTTAAATTTACCCAAATTCTATTTGCCTTTCTATGCTTCAAGGCATTTTTAGGCATTTTGAATTGTGCAGTAGCATTTGCCTGTGAGGATTAGAAAACCTCTGGGTACATTGAAGGATAATGAAAATGATGCTATACATATGTATGAATATACGTAAATATTGTACTAAACATATAGATGTGGTAAAGTTTAACTTGACCATGATATCATGACTTTTCAAGTTATCTGATCTTAGATCATAACAAAAGTAAGTAAAAAAGTTGAGGAAACTTTCTGTTCCATGATAGCATGGTGTGTTATCTGTCAATTTTTCAAAATGCTACATCTGTATCCAAAACTAAATATGAAAGTATCAATCTACAAAGTTTACACTATATACTACAGTTTGTTTATTTTATTTGTTTGCATAGAAAACTATATTTTGAACTATCAAATAATGTGGGGAGTCCTGAAAGCTCAATAATAAGAAGAAATATCCTAACAACAAATTTTGAACTTATACAAGAAAAATATACACGATTGCCATAACTAATTACAGCTGAAGCTTCTGGGCCCCTGCCTATGATCACATAATCTCCAAAAAATTGGGAATCTCGCAAGAGAACAGAGAGTGACTTTTGATCACTATATTTACTATTTTGCCATAGGCAAACGTAAACTCTATCAATTCTCTATCTGTAAAACACTAAAACATAACTTTTATTATGTATAACTCTTAACCTCTATGCACACTATTTAAAAACCTGATCTCTAACCTCATCATTTAACCCTTTTTGCTTCTGAAAGAGGAAATAACTCCCTATCTATTATCAAGTCTGGTGGAGCACCACCCATTAACAGGAGAGCCTTATATCTATAGCAAAGTACTAGCTCCAGTAAGGGATCCCAAGCCTACTACTTGGGCAGTTGTCCCTAATCTCATGGACACAGAACAAATAAGGCCCCCTTGTGACACCGTCTGCAGCAGGTGACACTTCTAGACAGAGGTGAGAAATCACAATTTAAAACGTCATATCTGACCTGCCCTGTGTCCATGAGATTAGGGACGACTGCCCAAGTAGTTGGCTTGGGATCCCTTACTGAAGCTAGTATTTTGCTATAGATATAAGGCTCTCCTGTTAATAGGTGGGGTTCCACCAGACTTGATAATAGAAAGAGAGTTATTCCCTCTTTCAGAAGCAAAAAGGGTTAAATGATGAGGTTAGAAATCATGTTTTTAAATAGTGTGCATAGAGGTTAAGAGTTATACATAATAAAAGTTACGTTTTAGTGTTTTACAGATAGAGAACTGATAGAGTTTAAGTTTGCCTATGGAAAAATAGTAAATATACCTGCCTATGATCAGCTCCAATCTTGTACCGTATTAGTGGGCCTTTTTTTTTTTTTTTTTTTTTTTTTTTATAAAAACTGATTACTGCCCCTGACAAGATTACGGCCAGTACTGCCCTGATGCAAACATATTACAACTCATTATGTGTGGATCTAATGTCTAGTCACACCCATGAAATGATAAATAGAAGCACAGGAAATCTTTAAAACTGAATGTTTTCTAGAGATATATCGGTAGCCCAGCAGCATATCATTAAATCCTTTATATTTCTCTGCTTAGTGACCACAACCTTCAAAAAACAAACAAGGCTAAAAATAAAACACTTTCCCAGGTATGTAAGATCAGAACTCTGAGCACCACACCTATGAATCTGAAACCTTTACCCTTCAGGCCCAACCTGGTGTGTGAAGGTGGAACAGGAGTATTACTGCCCAAACAGATGTAGGAAAATCGAACCAGAAATCTGATCACTTTGGCAACAAGATAGCACTGCGGAACTTCTGATTTATGTTCAGCTGTTTGGCCGAAACTTGCATATCAAGTTAAAACACTCATTGGAAAGATCTATGTGTACATATATCACTGTCTCAAGCATGTGCGTATGCTAAGAGTCCAGCATTAAATTGCACAGGATGAGGAGGGAATATTAATATTCAAGAATGCACCTGCAATGAAGGTAGAAGGTTTGGTATTGTTCTGGAGTAACAATCTAGTCTTCTATCTTTGCAGAACACAATGACATACTTAAAAGAAACAATAAGTGCATATAATAAACAAAAATACAAATGAAAAAATAAAATGGAATAAATGGAATAAAAGGGAATACATTGACCTGACATATTTTGTATCATCACTAAGTCTGTCCAATACATCTATCAACATAAAAAGTGAATAACATTAATTGTCTCATGAGAATACCACCTATCAATGGGTGGAATATATGAACCACCAAACAACAGTCAATTGCTGAGGTTGATACATTGGAACAAAATGGGTAAACCTAAGGATCTCAGTGACTTTGACAAGGTCCAAATTGCAATAGCTGGACAATCCGTTCAGAGTATCTCCAAAAACATTCTAATAGAATTTATAATAATATTAATAATAATAATAATGCTTATTTGCTATTACGGCAACATATTCGCAGCACTGTTCTCTATACAAAGGGTAAGACAAATACAGTACATTACACATATAAAAGTGTATCAAATGAGACATCAAAGGTGTGGGGCCTGTCTGAGAGAGGTCACAACTCTTGAGGGTGTACTGGGTGAAACACTCTGGTCATGAAGTGCAAAGCTTACAATGGTGTCGGCGTATGTTTCTTAAATTAAGGGGTGGTTTACATGCATTAAAATGGATGAAACTGTTCACCAGCTGTACATTAAAATACAGATAATGTGTTGTGAGTGCTCCATGTGCAGGTGTGTGACAGATGTGTGTATCAGCAGTTAGAGGCTCTGGTGGGCCAGACCGAGAGAACTTTTTAGCAGGGCCCATCTTTATAAATACTGTGAGGGTTGGTGTGCTAATGTTTACTCTCTGATAGCACCGTGCATTGGAGAAAAATTCCAGATGAATTTGGTTGCCGTCACGTGTGTAAAATACTTGTAGGCGGGCAATGGGAAAGGTTGGGTATGATTGGGAATGTAGTTGATATCAGCAGCAGAGCGGAGAGCACGGGTTTAGCGAGCGGTGAAGACAGAGACTAGGGAGGAGATGTTGGTTGGTAGACCGCTGATAGAGAGCTTTATGGGTGAGAGTGTTGACAAGTTTATACTGTATCCTTGTACTGTAATTTTGTGGCAACCAGATGCAATAGTGACCTGACACAGGAGTAAGAGGAGGATCAGTATAGCGGCTGGGGAGAAAGACAAGACTGGCTGTTGCATTCTGAATGATTGGAGATGGGTGAGAGTTGCAAGAGGGAGACCGCTAAGCAAGGGTTGCAGTAGTCAAGACCGAGAAAAAAATAAGAGCAGTAATGAGAGTTTGAGTCGTTTCCCCAGTGAGAATATGGACGGATTTTGGAGTTTTTCTTGAGGTGAAGGGTGACAGGAGGGGCAAAAGGGATTTTGGATTATGGGGGGGGGAAGGTCAGATCAGAATCAAATAAAACCCCTAGACAGCGGGCCTGCTGCCTAGGAGAAATGGTGGTACCACATACAGAAACAAAACAACAGGTGTTCTGGAGTGTTAGCATTATCCAGTGATTAGTACCTACCAAAATGGCTTATGAAAGGACAGTAGGTGTACATGGGCGCCTAGCAAAAGCAAACCTGTCTCGTCTCATAGAAAAGCTATGGTAAGACAAATTGCTGAACAAATGAATGCTGGCTATGATAGAATGGTATCAGAGCACACAATGCCAAAGGGGCGGCATAGTTACAGACCAGTAAGGTCCACCCCTGCAGCCCCGTGTTTACTGGTAAAAAGCACCCTCAATGGGTCCATGAACATGAGAACTTGACCATGGAACAATAGAAGAAGGTAGTCAGGTCTGTTAATTTGCATTTTCTTTAAAATTACATGGGGACTGTGTGTGTATGCATCTCTTAAATAATAAACATTTTCACCATTAATTAAAAATTCTGTAGTATATTTGTTTTAGCTGCTACCTTTGTGATCCATAGTGTACAGCTCATCTCCAGGATATGAGAGCTCCTCAGTCCAGGTCGCACATGCTCAGAGATCACCTCTCCTCTCAGGCAGCTACTGTCAGTCTCTTCAATGCTTAGTAATCACACACTATCACTGCCGAGTGAGTCTTCAGCCCCAGGTGCTGTCATTCTACTACTGTCCTCTGTACTCCTTCATAATTAGTCAAACGTGCATTGAGAAAAAAAAATCCATACATTTGGTTCCTACAGGGATTAAACATACCTTTGATTAGAGTGAGCACACTGTGGGAAAAGGCAGTGGTGTTATCAAGCCTGCTGGGTCACATGATATGCAGTTCAAACAAATCATACAGATGCCCTTTTGAACACACTGAAAGCTGAAGCAGAGCAAACCAGGCATGAAATGCCTTGTTGGTAAAACCCCTTTAATACAGCTCACACATGTGGAAGCTGGTTATGACCAATATTTTTGACTGTATTTTGGCCTAAGCATGCTGCATAGAATTATATTTTTAATGCAAAATAAGCAATCAAAATAGTGACCATGCTGGGTCAGGGAATCTACAGGCGATGGGCAGCTAACATAGATTTCAATGTGAGGAAGAAATATGCAAGTCATGAATTTTGTTTTCTCAAATGTATATAAATATGAATAAGTATAGTGAAGCCTGAATTAAAATTTTAAGGTTAAAGAGGTTTGCCATGAAGCAAAATCCCCTTTGGAAGCCGGCCTGTACTGACAATGGGGAATTAGGAGACAGTCCTCCCAGTTCTTTTCTATAGCAGCTCCACACAGAGCTAGCCAAGTGAGTGTGCTCGGCTATATTCAGAACTCCCATACACATAAATGGGAGAGGCCTGTGCAAGTGTGGCCCTGTCTCCATTCACTGTGGCTGGCTTGAAGTAAGCTAGAGAAATGGTACTTCCCAGTGTCTATGAAAACACAGAAATACTCAATACTGATATGATAGAAGCACCCAAAGCATACAGAATGAAAAGGTGGCGCTGTTCGCCAATGGTCCACTCATCGGTTAGGAAAAGCCTCAATCTAAACATGAGAACTTCACCATCATACAATAAAAGAAGGTATTCTGTATTGCATTTTCTATTAAATTATAGGAACGGGGTAATCTTAGAATATAACTCAGCATTATAGAAACTGAGTAGTGGTTTGCTGCTATGTGTTCATATACAGCTCATCTGCCAGCTTATAGGTCCACCAGCGTAAGTCAGGGATGACCCCCTTTTGCCTTCAGAACTGCAGCTCTAATTTTAATCGTTCATCGATGGTCTCACACAGGTGTGTCATACTGATGCCCATTTTACTCCAATTGCAAAGAGTGCATTGAGAAAAAAAATCCATCCCATGTACCACGGGATAACATACCTGACTAGAGTGAGACACTTTTGGGATAAAGGCAGGTGGATCAGCTGTTCATGATTCGCACAAATCTAATCATACATCCAATGTTGCAGCAGAAATGAGACAGAGCAAACCAGAGCAACGTTTTTAAAACCTTAATCAGCTACACGCCAATTGGGATGAGTTTGGTTTTTGGGACCCATTTTATTTTATGACTGGATTTTGGCACCGTGTGTGTTTTTTAATGCTGCCTGTGAGCCATCTGCCTCAAATTCGCCGTAACTGTTCAATGTAGAAGAATTGCAAATGATTTTGCCTATTGTTGATAAGGTGTGAGCTGATTAATTTCTAGGTTAAGCGTTTCCCTATCAGCATCGAACCCTGTCCTATGGGACAGTCTCCCTTTACTTCTGCATTCCCAACAAGAGCCATGGTTGCCCTTTCAGGACTCCGCTCACTGGGAAGTGTAGTTGCCCTTTCCATTTCACATGTCTCTTGAAAAGCTAGAGAATGGTTTGTGTCTTTGAAAACCCAGAAATACAGCATTTCTGATAACTAACCCACCCACTACAGCACCAAGAACGCATGCCATTTCAAAGGCAGCAAATCACTATAATTACCCCATCTGCATGCTCGAGAATGATTCTGTCAGGAGATTGTCTTGAAACTTCTACATGCCTAAAGCACTGAGTGTTGCCGCCATGTGTTGGCATGATTATATAATTAAGTGAGAACGAGAGTGGAACACGTGATACCCATAATAAAGTGGCCGTGAGTGTATATATATAGAGAGAGAAAGGGCCAACACCGAGCCCTACCCCAGCATACATGACTAGAGAAGTGGTGACCGTGCAGTGCTCATATATGTATATAGAGAGAAGGGGCCAATACTGAGAACTACTCCCAGCATAAATTACTAGAGAAGTGGTGCTGTGCAGTATCCATATATAGAGAGAACGGGCCAATACTGAGAACTACTCCCAGCATAAATTACTAGAGAAGTGGTGCTGTGCAGTATCCATATAGAGAGAGAACGGGCCAATACTGAGAACTACCCCCAGCATACAGGACTAGAGAATTGATGCTGTGCAGTGTACATATATATACATATAGAGAGAGAGAAAGGGTCAATACTGAGAACTACCCCCAGCATACAGGATTAGAGAAGTGGTGTTGTGCAGTGTTCATATAAAGAGAGAAAGGGCCAGTACCAAGAACTACCCCCAGCATACAGAACTAGAGAAGTGGTGGTGTGCAGTGTCCATATATACAGAATAAGAACAGATATGAAGATTATACCCAGTATACAGGAATAGAAAAGTAGTACTGTGCAGTGTGCATATATACAGAATAAGAAGAGATACTGAAGATTATACCTAGCAAAAAGTATTTTGTGTTGGACACTTGCAATATGCTGGGCAACCAGCATATTGCCTCCTACTGGGAATAGTTCATTGTCCAGCCATTGAGCTGTAAGTATGGCCTTGTGTCTGTGTTTTTAAGTTAATAATGTTGCATTTTATGTGACTTTTTTCTGTTAATTGTTACTAAGGCTAGTGTAAGGACTTGCAACACAATGAGAACATTTGACATGGGTTGTGATATTGCGTATTTTGGCCACAATATCAATTAATATCTCAGGTTTGATATTTTTCCAGTATGTAGTTTTGCCCTGCAACACTGGTGAGCAGAGGTTGTCAGTATTTGGTGTTGGACAGTTGAAATATGCTGGCCAACCCGCTCAATCGGATAGTAAGGCCGTCATCAATTGGTTGTAATTCCTGCGGAATATTATTATTATTATTTATTTTTGATCGCCCTTGGTTCCAGAGCGCTGTACATTCAGGTTTCATACATAACATAGGTCAGACAAGTACAGAGGTGACAAATTAATAACTAACAACTGGTACAGAAGGAGAGAAGTCCCTGCCCGTGAGGGCTTACACTCTACAAAGAAGGTGGAAAGAAATGGAAGGTGGGGGGGCAGACATGGTTGTGGATGGTGTAGTGACAGCAGGGTTATAGTTGGGTATAGGCAATCCTGAAGAGATGGGTTTTCAGGTTGCTTTTGAGGCTGGTGAGAGTGGGGGAGAGTCTGAGGTGTTGGGGCAGTGAGTTCCAGAGTATGGGGGAAGCACGGGAGAAGTCTTGGAGACGGTTATGTGAGGAGTTGACACGGGGAGAGCAGAGAAGAAGGTCCTGTGAGGAGCGGAGGTATCTGGAGATTAAGGCAGAGATGTATGGAGGGGAATGGTTATGGAGAGCCTTGTAGGTCAAGGTTACTAACTTGAACTGGATTCGCTGGGCAATGGGAAGCCAGTGAAGGGATTGGCAGAGGGGAGAGGCAGAGGAGTATCGAGGAGAGAGGTGAATCAGATGGGCAGCAGAGTTAAGGATGGATTGGAGGGGAGCGAGAGTGCTAGCTGGGAGGCCACAGAGAAGGATGTTGCAATAGTCTAGGCGTGAGATGACGAGGGCATGGACCAGCATTTTTGTGCTTTCGAAGTTAAGGAATGAGCGGATACGGGAGATATTTTTCAGGTGGAGGCGGCAGGCAGAGGTGAGGGTTTGGATGTGCGGTTTGAAGGACAGATTGGAGTCAAGGGTTATCCCAAGGCAGCGGACTTGTGGAGCTGGTGAGAGAGTGTAGCCATTGACTGTGATAGAGAGATCAGGTGGAGGGATGGAGTGGGACGGTGGAAAGATGATGAATTCAGTTTTCTCCACGTTTAGCTTCAGGAGACGTGAGGAGAAGAAGGAGGATATGGACGAAAGACAGACAGGGATCCGGGAGAGTAGAGAGGTAATATGTGGGCCGGAGATTTAGAGTTGGGTATCATCAGCATACAGATGGTATTGAAAGCCATGCGATGCTATTAGTTGACCCAGACCAAGAGTGTAGTTAGAAAAGAGTAGTAGGCCCAGGACAGACCCCTGGGGGACACCAACAGAGAGCGGGCAAGGGGAGGAGGTGGTGTGTGAGTGAGACACGCTGAATGTCCGATCAGTGAGGTACGAGGAGATCCAGGAAAGGGCCAAGTTCATGATGCCGAGGGAGGAGAGGATTTGTATGAGGAGTGAGTGGTCGACAGTGTCAAAGGCGGAGGACAGGTCTAGGAGGAGAAGCACAGATTAGTGTTGTGAGGCTTTGGCAGTTGCTAGGTCATTGGTGACTTTGGTTAGGACGGTTTCTGTAGAGTGGTAGGTCGGAAGCCAGATTGCAGTGGGTCAAGGAGAGAGTTGGTGGATAGATGAGAGGAAAGTTGAAGATAGACATGCAGTTCGAGGAGTTTAGAGGCGAATGGAAGCAGTGAGATGGGGCGATAGTTGGACAGACAAGAGGGGTCAAGAGATGGTTTCTTAAGGATGGGTGTGATGGCTGCATGTTTAGAGGAAGGAAAGATGCCAGAGGTTAATGATAGGTTGAAGAGATGGGCGAGGGCTGGGATAGTAACAGCACTAAGGTCAGGAATGAGGTGAGATGGCAGTGGGTCAAGATTACAGGTAGTGCGGTTGGATTTGGACAGTTGCATACTCCTCCAGATTTTAAAACCGACGGTAAAAAATCCATGCTGTGTAGACTACAGCACAGATTTTTATGAAGTGTACCATCGGATTTTCGGCGGATTAAAAATACTGAATCCGCTGAAAATCCAACAGAAAACCTGTGCTGTGTAGACCGAGCCTCCTTTTCCATATCTCACCATTCACTACAGCTTTGAACGTGAGACTACCATCATTTTATAGACAATTATCGTGACTATCGCATACATAAATTTCACTTACAACTAGGATATACTTAATTATATAGATTCTTGTCATGTATCTGCATTGTTACTGTTTTGCACCTAAAAATCTAAATTTAAATTTGTATTATTTTGTTAGCATTTTGTAAATCTATCAAGCATGTGTCAACCAAAATCTAATCCCAGATCTCTTCTATACATTCCCAATGTTGGTGCAGACTGGTCGACTTACCTGGGTATGAATATAGCTTTTTCTTCATATCTACCAACAAGTGTTCGATTGAGTTGAGGTCTGGGGACTGTGGGGGCCAATCCAGCAGCTCTACTTCATTGCATCTACTTCATTGCAACTGAACCATTTCTATACCAATCTCGACATACGTTCGGGTCCTTGACCTGCTGGAACACTATGTTGTCCTTTTCATACCTACAGTTCCCAAGTGTATGAAGTAACTCATCTTGGAGGATACTCACATATATTATTATTTATTTTAGAGCGCCATTGATTCCAGGGTGCTGTACATTCCAGGGGGTTACATACATAAAATAAGTCAAACAAGTACAATGATGACAATATGTGACTAACAACTGGTACAGAGGGAGAGAGGACCCTGCCCGCGAAGGCTTAGCTCAGCATTGTGACCAACATCGATCCTGTTCGAGTATCCAACATCTTTGGCTGTGAAACAACCACATATCATAAAGCTTCCTCCACCGAACCTGACAGTTCCTTCAATTTCTCGATGTTAGCTTGATTCTTCTAGACCCATTTGCACCCATCAGAGCCCGGTCTATTTACTTTCATCTCATCGCTTCAAATCACCCGTTCAAAATTTTCTACTGACCACACTTCATATTGCAAATTCAATCTGACATTTCTTATGACGATATTGAAGTCGAGGCTTCTTCACCTTTTTTGGGCCAACATTTCAAACTAGAGTAATATGTGTTGCATGGTGCTTGCATGGACGTCTGTGATCTCACTATAGTAAAGCATATGTGCCACCTCCAATGCCGTGATTGTCTAGCCAGAAAAGATAGACCTTGTGATGAGCCTACTTGTATAATCTGATATTTTGCCTGGACGTCCACTTCTTGCATTTGTAGTTCATGGACGGACTACATTTCGTATTCTTCCAACTGGCATGGCACTCACATGAAATTTTCTTGGCTGACAGCCTGTTATTGATGAGCTGGATGATGCGATTTCTATTTTTTTGGGACATATTCTTCTTGAAGAGAAAGATTGTTACACCACCAGGAGCAAAACAGTAACTATGCATTTACATGACAAGAACCTGTATACTTAAGCATATGCGAGACAGTTGCCAGTATAATTTATGTATAATATAGCCAAGATTATTTTTTATAAAATTATGGCACAAAGATTCTCACATTCAAAGCTGTAGTAGATGGTGAGATATGGAGCCTGAACGTCAAAAGTTCAACATTGCTACCCTTTTGCTTATAAGTGTATTTACCTACCTACTGAGTTATATAGTTATATACCTAACTACCTAATGGGGAGCTCTATATACCTACCTACTTATCTACTGGGTATGTCCTATATATCTACCTACTTGGGTGTGGATGCTATATACCTACCTAGCTATGGAGGGTGCTCTAAATATACCTATATAGCTACCTATCTTTTGGTAGACCCCATATAGCTAATGGGTGGCTATATCTGCCTACCTACTGCGGGTGCCTACATACCTACCTACCTACTGGAGGTCCTATCTCTCTACCTACATACTAGGGGGCTATATGCCTACCTACTGAGGGGGCCTATATCCCTAACTTATATGGGCCTTACCTCCCTATTTTCCTACCAGGGAAGCTACTTACCTGCCATGGGACCTACCTACATAGCTACCTAATGGATAGCCTGCCAAGCTTCTTATCTAAAGAGAACTACCTTATAAGGGGCTGGCCTACATAATGGGGGCTTACTTATTTACCTAATGTGGACTTACTTAAAAGGAAAAGTGTACCTATTTATAAGGAGCGTCTACTCATTTGTCTGCCTAATTTGGAGGGGATTACCTACTATATGTGGTGTATACCTTCCTAATATATTGGAGATCTACTAGTATCTTCTTACCTATTGGTGGTACAAATAGGGGCCCTATATTTATATGAGGGCATTTTCACTGTGTGGAGGTACAATAACTGCATGAGGCAACAAAGGTGTCATTTGGTGTGCTATGGATAGGAAGTTTGCATGGGGGGGTAGAGGTGGGAAAATGCTAAAAAATTGAGGAGTCTCAGGTGTTTGTGTTGTGAATTCTGCAGCGATAAGTTGTGGCCAGGAGAAGTCGTCATGGTGGTCTAAACTGGATGGAGAAGAAAAGGGAAGGAGAAGAAGTCAACTGTGAGTCATTTGATGTAACTGCACTGTAATCACTTATATGCAGAGTCAGGGCCACCGTAAAGGCAGTACTAGGGGTACTGCCATAGGGGACCTGGGGAAAAGTGGGTCCCCTTGTTTTACAAGGAAATCAGGGTCTTGCTGACCTGTGACTTGGAGGCCAGGCCCTCCCGGAATAGCCCCCCAGTCCTGTCCGGGTCTTCCCAGTCCTTCCTCGTCCTGTGCAGGCCCCCCCTATCCCTCCTATCCTGACCTGACCACCCCTGTCCCACCTGTCCTGTCCAGGTCGACCCTGTCCCCCTGTCCTGTCAAGGTCTGTCCAGACTTGATCCTGTCCATGTCCCCCAGTCCCTATATCCTGCCCATGCCCCCACAGACCTGTTCAGGTCCCCTAGTGCCGCTGTGCAGGCCTCCCCAGTCCCTCCTGTCAAAGCCCCATAGTTCCTCTGTTCAGGGCCCCCCAGTCTCACCTGTCCTGTCCAGGCCCCCAGTCCACCCTGTCCTATTCAGTTCCCCTGTCCTATCCAGGCCCCCCCAGCCATATTCTAAGTTTCATGGATGGACCTTTCCCCCCACAAATCAAGTGCCCTACATCACTACTAAAGGCAGCGAGGCCCTGCCTTGTGGGAGGAAGAGCCCATCCCCACAACTAAGAATATATACATAGAACAGGCCATAGCCTTTTTCTGGTGAGGCCAGACCCTCCCTCTCATCGTTTTAATTATAAAGATAGCCTATGGCCTGTTCTTTCTACCATTCAAGTTATCTCAATTGTGTGCACATCCTTGAGACGCGGATACAATTCAGATGAACGATGAGGCAGAGAGAGCTATGCACCCCCTGCCGTATGTCGCTACACAGGCGGCGCAATGAAGTGATGTCATCGTGCTGCCTGCACTTCTTCCTGTCCTATGCCTCAAGCCTAAAGCACTAAGCTTGAGGCCGATAACAAGCCGACTTGCCAGGGGAGCGTGGAGAGGCGAGTACCTACCTACCTACTTGAGATTCCCTAATCTACCTACCGACCTACTGGGGGCCCCTTTCTACATATCGGGGGCCCCTAATCTACCTAACTACCTACTGAAGGGTCCCTAATCTACCTACCTACTGTGGGGCACCTAATCTACCTACCGACCTACTTGGTTCCCATATCTACCTACCCAGGGACTCTGATCTACCTACCTGCCTACTGGAGGGTCCCTAATCTATTTACCTACTGAGGGGCCCCTAATCTACCTACTGACCTACTGGGGGGACTTTGTATATTGTTAATATTTGGTTATATTGATCTGGGTAACCTGGTTTGGTCAGTAACATTATAGTGGTGACAGGCGGTGATCATATGGGGGTATATGCTGGTCCTTGTATACGTACTGACCCACACAATATAGATAAACTGTACGTTGTAAAATACAACAAAAACTAAATCCAAAAACAATGGCTCAGTTGCATTTTTTTTCTTGGGTTATCCTAGATTTTTTTTTCTCTTTTTCTGAAGTGGGAGGCGGAGTGGCAGGGTAGGTAGGGGTTGGATAGAGAGGGGAGGCAGACCCTTCAGCTGTTGAAGGAAATGGAAGGAGACGCCCTCCTCCTTCCTAACTGCCTAGATACCACGGCATCTAATTAGTTAAATGACCAGGATTGATATTATCTCTGGTCCTTGCTACTGAAGGCAGATGCTTGGCATTGTATGTCTGGCAGGGTTTATCTGCTGCTTCCAGCCTCCTCCTCCACAGCACATAAGCATCCATATTCCACTGCTTCTAGTGTAATAACACCCAGCATGAGGGTAGCAGAACATAGCTTCGCAATGTACTGATGATACAGATTTATGAGCTCCCCCCCCCTGCACAGTGGACTCTCCCAGCTCAAAAGCAAGAAGTTTTTACATACTTATCAACATAGTGATCCATCATTCTGTGAGCATTCTGACTTCAGTCCTGTCTTATCCCCTTAAAGACGCAGCCAGTTTTGGCCTCACTGACAGAGCCCCATTTTTGAAATCTGACATGTGCCACTTGTCACTTTATGTGAGAATAACTTTCTGACACTTTTACCTATCCATATGATTCAGAGACTGTTTTCTCATGACACATTGTGCTTTAAGTTAGTAAGAAATTTTGGTCCAAACAAGCCTTATTTGTGAAAAATATCAAAATATTGTGAAAATTTGGAAAAATTTGCCATTTTTAAAGTTAAAACATTTCTTCATGTAAGACAGTTATTCAACACAAAATAGTTTATAACTAGAAATATGTCTACTGTAGGTTAGCATCATTTTTAAATGGCTTTTTATTTTTATGACATTAGGGTGCTTAGAAATTTAGTAGTAATTTTTCACATTTTCAAGCAAATTTGCAACATACATTTTTTAGACACCAGTCCAGTTCTGATGTGACTTTATTTGCCTTGGATGAGACCAGGTAAATGAAACTCAACATCAATTCTCCCAATTCTGCCATATAGTGATATCCCATATGTGGCCCTAGTGCGCTATTTAACGCAACCACAAGCCTCAGAGTAGGAAGAGCACCTAATGAACTTTCATTACGATTTTCTTTAGTTGTTATTATATGTTTGTAGACACCCTAAGGTACTAAAACTTATGAACACCCCATATTGGAAACTACAGCCCTTAAGGAATATATCCAGAGGGGCAGTGAGTATATCGACCCCATAGGTGTTTCACACATTTTTTTTGTGTGAGGCTGTGAAAATGAAAAAAATATTTTTTTTCAACAATCTGCAATTTTAGCTGAAAATTTTTATTTTTTTTACAAGATGTGATATTTCGTCCAAATGGACAATGACCTGAAGCATACTGCCAAACTGGTTATGATGTGGCTTAAGGATAACCAAGTCAATGTTTTGAAGTGGCCATCACAAAGCCCTGATCTCAATTTTATTGAAAATTTATGGGCCAGGGAAACTGGTGGGTTAAAACAGCTTTGCACCAAAACACTGGCATACCTGCTTTACACTATATTTTATTAGTGTTTTAAGCAGTCTTTAGTCACTTTTGCATCTCAGCTGACAAAAGGGGCATGGCATAGCTAAAAGGAAAGTAGTTTTATGGAAAGAGGTGCAACACTGTGTCTCAATGTGCCACAATTTTGGTGCAATGATAGATATTAACTGAGCCAATTAAAATGATGTACAGTTGGACAGAAGTCTAAGCATGAGCCAGATTTATCCCCCTTTAATAAAATTGGCACATTGTATACTGTCTAGTCTAAGTTTACACTGTCTAAGTAGAAAACAGTATTGATAAATGTGCCCCAATGTGTCATTGTTGGAATGCCCCAATGTTTGCTGTTATTCATGGCCTGTGCCTGGCTCAGGTTAGTTTAAGCTTGGCCCAGTGCACCTGAATCGGGTTGAGCTGCAGTACCAGACACAACCTAAGTATCGATGTAGTGCTTAGGAAAAATACAGTTCAACTGGAGTTTGTCATAGCAGATCTCTGTTGACAACGTTCACACTCAACAATAGGACTTCTTGAAAAAGATCAGTTTTTCACATGGAGATTTAATTTTAATCACGATGGCAACTAAAAAGTAAGATTTGTTCCACATGTTGATAAATAGGCCCTGGTCTAATACATTTTAGAAAAAGAAGTAAAGTAGTGATAATAATGCGTTACTTGCCATACACATGTCCCTGTAGCTTGTAGGCACTGTGTATTTTAGACCTCTGCATAAATAAACAAGTGGCCTGTGACACAGATCTTATCATCCCTAGACAAAGTGTAATTATCAGATAAAGTCATCATGCACTGGGTCACGCTTCCTGTCCCACACACATGTTCCCATCCTTCACATCACTCCAATCTTTCCTTAGCCTGAGGCATCCAGGTGTGATTGACAGAGAGAGCACCTGACTGAACAGTGTGCCACTAATAAATTATCATGCGGCACAGAGCTAGAAAATCTGATATGAATGTACAAAAAACATCATAATAGAGGTTATACAAGTTACCAATACACAAAAATAAAGCCAAGGATATTGTTATCAGAATAAACAATGTTTACCCAGTTATTGCCCATAGGTCTTCACATACAGTAGGTTATAATATTGTAGTCTAGGTCTAGGGGACATGCTCTTTCAATAGAGTAAAATATTTTCAATCTTGTTTATCGAGGCAATGTAAAATATATATACATATATTCTTGTGTTCCGTACATTAAATATTACAGAAAACCAAAGACCATTAGTTTTTATTTGGGGTTCTGTTGACCCTTTTAATGAGTTTTGTAGTTTAATATATTTATGAAAATAAAACATAGATCAAAAAATTATATATATACTCATACTGTAATGAGTCTGTACAATATATGGGTTTGTCTATTTGGCTTAAATTATTGATATCAATTATCTTTTCAGTGATAGTCTAATTTTTTGAGATGCACTAGTATATGTATATACAAGTGTATCTCAAAAATATATATTGTATAGACTCATTACAGTATGAACTACAAGGTTTAATATAATACATTTATGAGCCATATAACAAATAAAAAGATAGTCCTGGAAAAACCCCTTTAATTTTCAATGATATTCTAATTTTTTGAGATGCAATAGTATTTAATTTTCAACGATATTCTAATTTTTTGTATAAAGTGGGGTAAATAAGTGTTTGATACACTGGAGGCTTTGCAAGTTTTCCCACCTACAAAGAACAGAGAGGTCTATAATTTCTACTGTAGGTACACTTCAATTGTGAGAGACAGAATCTAAAAAAAAAATCCAGAAAATCACATTGTATGATTAATAATAAATTTTTATTATAAATAATTAATTTGTATTTTATTGCATAAAATAAGCATTTGGCACAATACAAACACAGAACGTAATATCTGTTACAGAAACTTTTGTTTCCAATTACAGAGGTCAGGCATTTCCTGTAGTTCTTGACCAGATTTGTACCCACTTCAGCAGAGATTTTGGCCCACTCTTGAATATAGATCTTCTAAAGGTCTTTCAGGTTTCGGAGTTGTCGCTGGTTTACATTAAATTTTACCTCCTTCCAAAGATTTATGATTAGGTTAAGGTCTGGCTAGACTCCAGGACCTTGAAGTGCTTCTTACAGAGCCACTCCTTAGTTGCCCTGGCTGTGTTTCGAGTCATTGTCCTTCTGGAAGAACCAGCCATGACCCATCTTCAATGCTCTTACTGAGGGAAGGAAGTTGTAAGCAAAAATCTCGCGATACATGGCCCCATCCATCCTGCCTTCAATACAGTTTAGTTTTCCTGTCCACATCTGTACAGATGTAGCAGAGTCTAGCTTGACTGTGATATCACGGCTAGTGATGAGCCATTGCGTCAACTATCGTCATCGGATCGATAGTCGATATAGTCAATTAACATGCCGATATCCGATATCCAATAATAGATAATCGCCGATGACCATTAAAGTCTACGGGAGAGGAACAACACCTTCATTCTTACATCCAAACAGGGGAGGAGAAGCTGGAATTAACATCTACAACAGTAAAATGGATATGTGCTACATCTTAGGCAACACAATTAGGCAACAAGAGTCACAGAAAAAAACTGACATACTATTCACTATCCCTGTCCTGTACCACAGCATGACCCTTAAACCTTAATGACCCACAAATTAAAAAAGTGACAGAAGGCAGTATTATTTGAACCATCATTTTACTTGAACTGGACATTGACTATCCCTGTCTTGGGCCACAGCATGACCCTTAAACCTTACTGACCCACAGATTAAAAAGTGACAGAAGGCAGTATTACTTGTCCTACCATTTTAGTTTAACTTCACATTGACTATCCCTGTCCTGGACCGCAGCATGACCCTTAAATCTACATGACCCACAGATTAAAAAGCGCCGGAAAATGGAGCCTTTCAACCACCATTTTAGTTGAACTGGATATTGACTATACCTGTCCTGGACCACAGTATGACCATCAAACCTGTCTGACCCACAGATTAAAAAGTGCTGGAAAAAGGAGTCTTAGAACCACCATTTTAGTTGAACTGGACATTGACTATACCAGTCCTGGGCCACATCATGAGCCCCAAACCTGCATGAACCCCAGATTTAAAAAGTGCCGGAAAAAGGAGTCTTTCAACCACCATTTTAGTTGAACTGGACATTGACTATCCCCATCCTGGTCCGCAGCATGACCCCAAAACCCGCATGACCCACTTGACGATGATGATGATGACATTTGTGGCCGTGACTGGGAGGACGAGGAGGTAAGACTGCTGGATGCAGGTTGCATTAACCACTGAACAACAGATTGGCGACGCTGTTCGTTACTGAGATTCACTAGGCCCTGACCCAGCGATGACAGGCCTGACGGTCCTGCACCGACGATCCGCTGGCTTGCGTGTTGTTGCCAGCACTGGAAGGAGCACCTTCTCTAGTACCTCTACCTCTATGTCCTACACCCCTCTTTGCTCGCTTACCACCTGCATTTTACTCCATGTTCAGAAAGATAAAAATTTGAGAAGGTATGGAAGAGTTTTTGACAGTTTCTTATTGAAAGATGGCAAATCACAGCTATATTCAAATCCCTCTAATTTCCTACAGCCAACTAGGATTAGAAACTGAATTGTTTCTAGCGAATACCTGTGAAATGCGGTCTGGTGGATGAACCGTAAGACAAAATCAACAGTGTTCTTCCTTCAGTCCCAAGGATTTACAACTGTCCAGTAGGACTAGGAATTGATAGTTTTCAACAAACTATCATACAAGTGTGCTATCTGCGCCATACTGAGATTCTGAAAAATATTCAGAAGTTACACGGATGAGAAATTGCGTTTTTTGCAGCAATGACAAACGAGAACAGTTACTAGAAAATTTTTCTATCAAATTTGTCGTACTACGTGGCTATTTGAAAAAAACTAGGGCCGCACCACGTGCGATACAGCTATTTAAAAGTTATACGGATAAAAAACGGTGGTTTTTGCACCAATGAAGTACACTAACAGTAACTACAAAATTTCTGTATCCAAATTTAAGTACAAGGTTGCTATTTGAAAAAATCTTGGGCGAACCAAAGTGCAATACAGCTATTTATAAGTTATACGGATAAGAAAGGTGGTTTTTGCACCAATGAAATACAACAGCAGTTACTACAAAATTTCTGTATTCAAATGTAAGTACAAGGTGGCTCTTTGAACAAAACTGGGCTGCGCCAAAGTGAAAAACACCTATTTAAAAGTTACACGGATAAGAAAAGGTGGGTTTTGCACCTATGAAATACACCTGCAGTTACTAGAAATTTTCTGTATCCTAATATAAGTACAAGGTGGCTCTTTGAACAAAACTGGGCTGCACAAAATAAACGGTGCAATTTCACCTCAGGTGCAAGGTGTGCTGGCCAAAAACTGTTAAAAAAAAGCCATTTCAATGCAGGTTCGAAGCAGAGTCTGGACTGCACAATATACACTCTCCTTTCAAAAGCCTGCCTGCCTGCCTGCCTGTCCGTCTGTCTGAGTTTGCCCGTATCCCCCCCTCCCACCCCCCGCGGCGTTACAGCACTAGATGCTTCTTTAAAAGTCTCTGTCTAACTAACTAAGAACTGAAATTCTATAATCTACCTATGTTCTAATGTTCACAGCTAAAAGCATAATTGTCTGTATGAATAAAGAGAACTGTGTCTCTGAGCTGAGCTGTATTAAGAGAGACCTAGCACACGTCCTGCTCTAGTGAGAGACACTGAAACACTGATGATGAACAGGAAATGCTGTTCTATGGAAAACGAGGTCATGTGATTTTTCCAGCCAATGACAACGATACACATCACAGTCATGACGTCGCACACCCAGCTCACCCTGCTCTATGCTCTAAGCTGATTTGCTGGCTGAAAAAATGACAGGAAGAGCCGAAAATGGCGCAATAGTAATAGATTATGTGCAGATTCTCACCTAAAATATCGCGTGATCGGAAATTTCCGATCAACCTAAAAACCGTGCCGATTTCAACTTTGTTGATTATAATCGCTCATCCCTAATCACGGCTTTTTGTGTTATCTGCTCTCATCTGTAAACAAAGACCATTGAAAAGCATCGAGAAAGTCGAGATAACTGTCACGGACAGTGGTAGTGGATCCGCTGGACCACCGCAAGCGATGGTATAAGCCAACACCAGAGAGTAGAACCCGGTTTTCACCAAAGCCTGCCGCAAAGCGGGATGGTCTTGCTCTGGCGGGAGACTACCAGGTCGCTTCCACTGGCGTGACTTGCTTGTGGTGACAGCCAAGGGTGAGCAGGGTGCAGAATCGTGAGACGTAGACGTAGTCGGGGACAGGCGGTAGGTCAGGACAGGCAGCAAAGGTTTGTGGTCGAAGGAAAGGAGCGAAACGGTTCGGTACACGGTAATGATGGACAAGACTTGGAACGCTTTCTCAATAAGCATGGAAAAGGCACTAAAGATCCAGTAAGCGGATCAGGAAGGGGCAGGCTTAAATAAGGGCAGCGACTGGCAATACCCAATTACCGGTGCGCTGGCCCTTTAAATTTAGCAGGGCAAGAGACCGCGCGCCCTAGAGAGCGGGGACGCGCGTGCCGGGAGAACGGAGCAGCAGCCGGAGCGCGGCCGGGTAAGTGAAAAGGTACCCGGCCGGCAGCGTGAGTATGCCCGCTGCCCAACACGTGGGCAGCGACGCCGCTAGATAGAGGGGCACAGGTGCGCCTGCGACCCAGGGTGACGATCGCAGGGGCACCCGTGACAATAACACTCTGCAGCATGATATCATGCTGCATTATATGTTCTTTTTAGTTCTGTTACATCTGTATGATATTTCCACCCCCGTGCTTCACGGTTGGGACAGTGTTCTTGGGTTGCACTCATCCATTTTCTTCCTCCAAACACGGTGATTGGAGTTGATACCAAAAAGTTAAATTTTGGTCTCATCTGACCACAATACCTTTTCCTATGCCTCTGGATCATCCAGATGGTCATTGGCGAACTTTAAACAGGCTTGGACATGTGCTGGTTTGAACAGGGGAAACTTGGATGTTCTGCAGGATTTTAATCCATGGTGGCGTAGTGTGTAACTAACTATAATCTATGATCCTGTGTTCCCAGCTCTATTCAGGTCACTGACCAGGTCCTCCCATGTAGTTCTGGGCCGATTCCTGACCTTTCTCAGAATCATCCTTTTCAAATGAGCCAAGATCTTGCATGGAGCCCCAGACCGAGGAAACATCTTGTGTTTCTTCAATTTCCTAATGATTTTACCGTATACAGGTAACAAGTTGAAATAGGTGCAATTAATATAGGTAATGAGTGCAGAGTAAGAGGGCTTCTTAAAAGCTAACAGGTCTGTGAGAGCCAGAATTCTTGCTGGTTGATAGGTTATCAAATACTTCTTACATGCAATAAAATGCAAATTCATTATTTAAAAATCATACAATGTGATTTTCTGGATTTTTTTTAGATTCTGTGTACCTACAATAAAAATTACAGACCTCTCCGTCTTTGTACGTGGGAAAACTTGTAAAATCGCCAGTGTATCAAATAATTGTCTCTACTGTACAGTTAATTAAATTCATATAAAAATGTATGAATGATCTTCACCTACACCTGCAATACCTTTTCCTTTTGATGCCTTTGTCAGGAAAATAATTCTAGTCACCTATATGCAGTAGAAGATACATGGGGACATAGTAATATACTATGTAGTACATACATAATACTAATTATATACTAATGATGCACTGTGAATCACTACTATTGCTTTTAGGAGAGGAAACAGAAAAACTACTACCTATAAAAATAACATCAATAGCACTAGTAATAAAATTATGGTAGTGACAATTAGAATAATTAAATAATTATGGTTCTGTTTTCTACTGGAAGCTCTATTAACCTCATATTATGTTACATCAGACTACATATTTCCACATAAACTAAAATGTTCTGTTAGAGCTTCACATGATAAATATGCAAACTTGAAATTGTTTTATCCTTTAGCTACTTCTCATTTAAAGGAAACCTCTTCTGTGAAGTTATTAGCTCTAATTATTTCTTTATTGCGTATATCACAGCTTTATCTTTTCAAAGATACAGTCTTGTGGAAAGGCTGCGTGATATGTCGGGAAGCATCATTAATGTCATTATTTCAGCAAGACAAGAAAGGACTAGCTGATCTGGGCTCAGTGCAGTGATGTTGGCTTTGCTATGCTAACGTTTGCTCAGTGACTCAGAGTTGAATCATAGGTTTCTGCAGGTGTACACTCAGAGACTCTGGACCCTTTCCATGTCTCATTGGATGCAAATGTTTACTTCATTAGTTCATGGGGTTGCTCAGCAGTCTAAACCTGCTTATTTTATGAAAGTTTGAGGAGTATGTAGTTGTTTGCTACCTGACTGACACTTATACTGTGTAACTAACTGGTGATGTGTTAATTGAAGGGTTATCCCATCCAGTTGGCAAGCCAAAGACCTTGGGTAGTTAAAATAACTCTTGCCACTGTGCTCTTGGTGGCCTATATAATGACAATGATTTCCTTGCTTACCATCTAAAATCAGGAGACGTAATAAATGGTATATTTTAAAAGATGTTATACTTTTGTAAAAGGGAGGTTTCTATCATTATTTTGAAATATTTAGAACTTTATTAAACTCATCTATTGAAAACAGAAACAAATAGGCTAAGTTCACACGGCTTAAATTGGGACGTATTGCTCCCCGTATTTCGCAGTGTACTGCGCTCAATACGGTAATCCACAGTTCTCATAAAGAACTATGTATTGCGCCTCCTCTCCCCGGGCGTACAATAATCCGCGGAGGGAGATAAGTGACATGTCAATTATTCACGGCATTTACGTGTCGCGAATAATGCATGTCTATGGGGCCGGCGGGCTACCGGCCCCCACGCCCCACGCGAACTCCCGAACACACGGCGTAACTGCAGGGAGTAATTACGCCTCGCAATTATGTCATGTGAACTTAGCCATATAAAATAGGAAAGTAAGTGATATCTAATATTTTGGAAACAGCAATTGCATATGATTAGAGTCATAACTTTACTTGTTTTTTCATATTCTGTTTTATTCTTTACATACAATCTTAATTTATTCACACTGTAGTTTTGTTTACAGAGCAAATATGGAGCAAATTATTATTACTTTTTTTCTCATGTACATGACCGAAGCAGGAGAGAATTGTAAAAAAAAAAAAGTGTAGAGCAATATATTTTCAGTTCACACACAACAACTGTACTCCATTACAGAAAGATCTCCTGATTTATAGGGGAACATTTATCACTACCTTTTAATACTTAGACAGTGTAACTTAGACTAGACAGTCTTACAATGCTCCACATTTATCATAGTGATGATAAATCTGGAGCTTGTTTAGAACTGTCTAGTTTAGATTTACACCTTCTATTAGTTGACTGATTTTATGCCACTAATTGTGTCAAAATTTTGGAGCATTTGTTTGGCCCACATCATTGCTTAATAAGCCATGCCGCCTTTCAACTAAGTCAGACCCTTTACCCAGTGCCATGCCCCTTTTGTCAGACAAGGCACAGTAGTGTCTAGAAACTGTCTAAAGCACATAATAAATGTGGTGTAAAGCATGTGCCCCACTATTTTGATGCAAGTTATCATAACAATTGAGGCCCATAGAGTTACATTTTTAACATAAGCCAAAAGGCCTTTGTTTGACCAGTTTCAGTCATGACGTCACATCCCCAACTGGGTTGAAAACCGTAATTGCAGTTTATATGAAGCCCAGCTGAGTTTACAGAAGAAAATTTGGTGCAAATTTAAAAATTGTCTTAATCTATAGCCAAAATCAGGAGTGGGTTGTAAGAAAAAGAAAAGTACATGGTAAATATATGCATATTTTCACTACATCTGTACAGTTGGGGTATATTTCCAGAAATAAGTCCTGACATATTAATTGATGTGCCAATTTGATGTTCAAACATGCCTACATTTTTCTGAAACTTGCCAGTTTTCCACAGCCCCAACTGTATTCAAAGGCATAATCAACTATGCTTTTACAACTGTCTGCAAAATAAAATAAATACTGCACTGAATACAGTGTAGTTAGAATAATGAATAATTGAGACCCTGTTCACACTTTGCATTTGGATAATATTTTGCATGGCAGTGAAGAGGCACTAAGAAGCTATAGGGAAAAAAATAAAGCGTGTAAAATAAAGATAAAGGAAGCAAAGCTGGAGATGGAAAGACATATTGCTATAGAAAGTAAAACTAACCCCAAAATATTTTTTAACTATATAAATAGTAAAAAGATTAAAACAGAAAATGTTGGCTCTTTGAAAAATACTGAGGGAGAGACAGTAAAGGACGATGAGAAAAAAGCAAATCTATTAAACACTTTTTTCTCCACTGTATTTTCCGAGGAGGATGAGCTTCCTGTTGAACAGAGGGATGAGGTAAACTCCAACTTAAAAGTTTCTTGTCTAACCCAGGAAGAAGTGCAGCTCCGACTCAGGAAGATTAAAAATAGACAAATACCCAGGTCCAGATGGCATACACCCACGTGTCCTAAGGGAGTTAAGTGATGTCATAGATAGGCCCCTATTCTTAATATTTATGGACTGTCTAATAACTGGGTATGTCCCAAAGGATTGGCGCATAGCAAATGTGGTGCCAATATTCAAAAAGGCCGGTAAGCTTAACCTCTGTTGTAGGTAAAATGTTTGAAGGTTTTCTCAGAGATGCTATCCTGGAGTATCTCACTGAAAATAAATGTATAACGCTGTTCCAGCATGGGTTCATGAAGGATCGGTCCTGTCAGACTAATCTCATCAGCTTCTATGAGGAAGTCAGTGCTAGACTGGATCAGGGTGAGGCACTGGATGTCATATATCTAGATTTTCTAAAGCATTTGATACGGTGCCACATAAAAGGTTGGTAAATAAAATGAGAATGCTTGGACTGGGGGAAAATGTGTGCAAGTGGGTAGGCAACTGGCTCACTATTAGAAAACAAAGGGTAGTAATTAACGGTACATACTCAGACTGGATCGCTGTTACTAGTGGGGTGCCACAAGGGTCAGTATTGGGCCTTATCTTCTTTAACATTTTCATTAATGATCTTACACAGGGATTATACAGTAGAATATCGATCTGCAAGGTTATGCACATGGGGAGGAAAAATCCATTACATGATTACATGTTAAATGGAAAAACACTGGGTAAAAGTGACATGGAGAAGGACTTGGGAATCCTAGTGGACAGTAAACTTAACTGTAGCAGCCAGTGTCAGGCAGCAGCTACAAGGCTAATAGGATCATGGGGTGTATTTAAAGGGGCATAGAGGCACATGATGAGAACATTATTCTCCCATTATACAAGTCACTGGTTAGACCACACATGGAATATTGTGTACAGTTTTGGGCACCAGTGCACAGGAAAGACATTGTAGAGCTTGAACAAGTACAAAGGCGGCAACAAAAAAATGATAAAAGGACTGGGTGGACTACAATATCCAGAAAGATTAGAAAGATTAGGGTTATTTAGTTTAGAGAAAAGACAGCTTCGGGGGGACATAATAAATATGTTTAAATACATCAAAGGTCAATATAGAGATCTCTCCCAAGATTTATTTATACCCAGGGCTGTATCTAGAACAAGGGGCATCCTCTATGTCTTGAGGAACGAAAGTTTCTACATAAACATAGAAAGGGATTCTTTACTGTAAGAGCAGTGAGACTGTGGAACTCTCTGCCAGGAGGACTTGTCATGGTGAATTCAATAACGGAGTTCAAAAATGGTTTAGATGCATTTCTGGAGCGTAATAATATAACAAGTTATAGTGTCTAGGATTCAGAGATGGGGTCATTGATCCAGGGATTTTTCTGATTGCCAGAATTGGAGTCGGGAAGGAATTTTTCCCTAAAATGAGGACAAGGCTTATACCTCATTGGGGGTTTTTGCCTTCCTCTGGATCAACACCTTAGCATAGCAGGCTGAACTGGATGGACGTCTTGTCTTTTTTCGGCCTTACAAACTATGAAACTATGAAACTATGCATGCATTCTTGTAGCCAAAACTATGATTGGCTGCAAAACAGGAGACTCAAAAATAATGTTGTCAAATTTTTTGAAACTGATCAAAATTGAAACTCTGTTTGCTTCTTTGTTTAGTCTGTCACACATCACACCAATAACACGCTGCTGACTTACCTTAAGGGTAGGAAACCACAATCTTTTGTTATAACTTTACTATAAGTACAAAAATATAAAAGAATGTCATTTTGTATTCAGTATTAGTCCAATAGACTTTTCGTTCTTGCTTTTTTTGTATCTAACTTTATAATTATAATAATAATAATAATAATAATAATAATAGAAATAGTGTCAGGAAACCCTAAAATGTACCAAAAATGTATTATTAAAAAACAGAAATGATTATGAGGGTAACTTCACACATCACTTTTTTCAGAAAAAGGTATGACATTTTTTAATAGCGTTGTTTTACAGGCAATAAAAAACACCACAAAAAACTGTGAACAAAGCCTTATGAAGTTTCCCTTTTGAAAGTCTTGACATTGGCTATGCAAATCCACCATAATTGACTGCCCATGTTAGCACGAGTATCCCTCAGATTTTCAATCCCTACAACTATGCATTTTCTGGTACTATGTAAATAAAGTACAATAAGAATAATTAAGAGTTGAGGGTGACTAGAAATTGTACACCCAGCTGAGGACTTTCATGTTAAAATTATCATGCATATCTTACAACCTACCATATATTTAGAGCAAAGTCTTTAAATGGCATTCCATTAGTTTGTGTATTTAGACAGTCTTGAGGCTGAGTGTATATTTAGTATGAGAATGTTTTCATGCTTCATAAAATGTAAAACACAGTTTTACAGCAAAGGTGCTAGTTTTTTTCTTATTTCTTAGTAGCTTTCTTTCCGTGTGATTAAGCTTTGACATTGTGTTTTGAGTCACACCATATCAGCCGATGGCAGCTTTACCACCTCGTATGGAGCTTTCAGGGATTTTAGTAATTGAAAAAGCACTAGCTTGCTACTACATAGCTTATAATCACAAAACTTCTGCTTTTCATACAATAATAACCATAATGTGTAACCTTGCAGATGTAAAATACTGAAGGGGTTATAGGCTCTCCAATATAATAACCTTGATAAGTTTCTTAACAGATAAAAGTATGAAGGCTGCATGAAATTATTTGTCCTGTGCACGGGAAATGTTGGGTTTCTTTAAACTAATTCAAAATGGAAACCTGAGTTTTGAACTATTTCAATATATAGACATGGAAAAGATCTTTACTGAAGCCAAGCACATGATAGAGGACGAAAGTTCACACTATTGTTTATTACCAGGTAGGTTTGTATTTTTAAAGTTGTTGTTGTTTTTAATATTTAATAATAAAGGAAATACTATTTGTGTAAACTTATTAAGTCATATATAACAACAGTGGAAAAGATGTTTAGTAGCACCAAGCACATGATGGAGGAGGAAAGTTCACACTATTGTTTATTACCTGGTAGGTTCGTATTTTTAACATTGTTGTTGTTGTTGTATTTAATATTTAGTAATAAAGGAAATACTATTTGTGCAAACTTATTAATATATAAAAACAACAGTGGAAAAGATGTTTAGTAGCGCCAGTAGTAGGCCACAGAGTGGCACAATGACAGAGAGTGGGGGGTCACGGCAGCAGCAGCAGAGGAAAAAAAGTGGCACAATGACACAGTGTGGGGGGGCAGGGGCAGCAGCTCAGCCAGCATGGGGTCAGACGGGGCACCATGACGAGTGTCAAGTCCGGCAGCAGCCACATAGCAGCATGGGGTCAGAGAGTGGCCAATGACACAGTGTGGGGTCACGGCAGAACCCGCAAGCATGGGGCAGACAGTGGCCCCATGGCAGGTGTGGAAGTCCCGGGCACCCCCCACCCATAGCAGATAGGTCAGACAGTGGCCCATGACAGGTGTGGAGGTTAGGGCAGCAGCCAAGCAGCAGCATGAGGTCAGACATGGCAAAATACATTCTGGAGGTGGAAAACCGTAGTAGGCACAGAGGGGCACAATGCAAGAGTGGGGGGTCAGGCGCGCACCAGGGTCAAAAAGTGGCACAATGACACATGTGGGGGGCACGGCAGCAGCTCAGACAGATGAGGTAACAGGGGCCCCATGAAAGTGTGCAAGTCGGGAAGCCCGGGGCCAGATGAGGTGACAGGGGCCCCCAGACAGGTGTGGAGGTCAGGGGCAGCGCCCAGGGGCACAGAGGTCGGGCCCGTGGCCATGACACAGTGTGAAGGTCAGGGCAGCACCACGCAGCAGCATGGGTAGACAGGGGCACAATGACATTTGGAGGGGGAAAAAAACGTGTAGGCCCGGTGGCACAATGAAGGAGAGGGAGGTCACGGCAGCCAGCTGAGGTCAGAGAGTGGCAAATGACACAGTGTAAGGTCATGGCAGCACCCCACGCACAGCTGGGGTCAGACAGTGGCACAATGACTTTCTGGAGGGGCAAAAAGTTAGGCCACAGGTGGCCATGACGAGATTGGGGTTAGGCAGCACAGATGAGGTAGAGAGTGGACAATGACCAGTGGGAGGGACGGCAGCAGCCCACAGCCATGGGTCAGGCGTTACACAATGCATGTTGGAGGAAAAAAAAAACAGTAGAAAGGCCACAGAGTGGCACAATGACAGAGAGTGGAGGTCACGGCAGCGCGCAGCGCTTGGGGTCGAGAGGGGCCACAATGAAATTTGGAGGTGGAAAAAACAGGAGTAGCCAAGAGTGGCTCAATGATCAGTGTGGGGTCAGGCAGCAGCCCCCGCAGCGCATGAGGTCAGACAGTGGCACAATGACAAATTTGGAGGTGGCAAAACAGTAGTAGGCCACAGAGTGGCAAATGACAGAGAGTTGAGAGAGGCAGCAACAGCATGGGTCGAGAGTGGCACAATGACGGGTGGGGGGTGACCGCGCAGCAACAACGCACGCAGATAGGTCAGAGAGGGAAAATGATACTGTGGAGGTCACGGACCAGCAACAGCACCCGCAGCTGAGGTATAAAGGGCAAAAAGACGAGTGTGGGGGGGTGGAAATACCGTCCCGGAAAGAGGTGGTGGAGATGGAGAAAGTCGCGAGTGTGGCTCAGGGGTGGGGGCATCAAAAAGGGGTGGGGCGGTTTAGTTTAAACCCCAGACTATTTCTCATAGTTTGGGTGGGCGTCATGGTGATGTAGTCTGACGAAAAGGCATTGGTTGTGGAAATCCTGGCCGATCAGTGTTCATCTTGACAAAGGTCAGCGTCCAAATTTTCCCCATGGAAAGGGGGTTTTTGGGGGAATGATGGCCCCCCACGCATGAACACCCTCTGATGCCCACTACGGGCCCGGGCAGGACAGCTTCCCCACTGAAAACTCGGAAGTTTGGGCCACACATGAGTTTGGTGCCCCAGTAGTCCAGCGGCCTTCTAAGGGGTGCAGAGTGCATCTGGGCGAGAATGAGGGCAAAGAGAAACAACCCCCCCTTCTGCGAGGTGGTGGAGCCTTGACTGGCTGCAATGGATGGGGCCCAAGGGGCCGCGTGCTGGGCTCCCAGCTGGATGGGGCCACCACTCTGAGTCAGTTTTTCCCAGGCCCCCGGATGGTGCATGTGTGTTGAGCAGGGCCGTGGGCCAACGTTAGTCCCTGGCACGCTTCCCTTTTTGCCCACAGTTTACATATACCCATATTCGGGTCCCCGGGGTCTTGCAAAGAACTGCCCCACCGCCGCTATTGATTTTCCCCTAACGCTCTGCACTGGTGAAACTGCCGCCGCTGCCCCCGCGAGCCCCTGTGCCCTTTCTTTCTTGGACCTGCGAAGCGGTTTTACCCGTGGCCCCTTGGGCCCCGACCCCCCAGTGCTACCCGCTGACTCACGGACACACAACCCACTTCAGCTCGCCCCTGCCTGACGCCAAGCTGGCCCCTTCTCCTGACGATGATGAACCCCTTTCTTACCCGGCTCCCCAAATGCGGGCGGGACATCCAAACGATTTGTGTTTCATTGTCATGCGTCCTCATCACCCGGGTTTGGGGTTTCAAAGGCCTACCCCCCACAACTGACCTCCCTGCCACTTCCACTCTATACTTTGCCGCTTTCTGCAAGAACAGGGGGTGTTGGGCCCCCTTTTTTCCCCTCCAAGTAGCTGCTGATGCCCCCCTCAAAATTTTTCATCCTCGCTTATAGGGCACTGAGCCCGACCACATAGAGATTCTGGCTGAGGGAACCCGGGTGGGGGCAGAGGCGGGTTGGGAAGGGGAGGGCCGCTGACCCCCTCCTGGGCCCTGCCAACTAAGGGTTGTGTCAGACGTTTCCCCCCGCTCTTGGTGGGGTTGTAGATGTCTCTGGGGGAAGTGGGAACCCAGTCAACCAACAAGAACCCCTTTGGGTTTCTAAAAAAACACGGCCGCTAATGGAGCGGCAGTTTGGGGGGGGGGTCACCCAGGGCCCCTGCTGCAAGTCCCTTGCTGTGCTGCGACGGGGGGCCGCTCCCGGAATGTTTTTTGCCACGCATCCCCAGGTGAAGAGCCTGCCACCTCTCTGTCTGACTACTGTTTGTTTAAATGTACAGAATGTTTGATGAAAGATTATTATTATTATTAAATTTTTTTTATTTTAAAGCGCCATTGATCCAGAGCACGTACATTTGAGGGGGTTTAAAACATAACAGAATCAAACGATTAAAATGAAAGGATTAAAAGAATTGTCAAGACAGAGGGGGAGAGGACCCCACCCTATGATAAAAACACCCCGTATTTGATCAAATTGAACCCACTAACAAGCTTTGGTACCCTTGGGTAAAAATTCCTCCAAAATGGGGGGGGAGGAAAAATTTACTTGTATGTGCTTTAAAAACACTGGTATTTTTCTGAAAATAAAACCAAACAGGGTTTAAATTTAAATTTCGGATATGAATTAGCACGAAATTTTTTTCTTTGGCGGGGAAAAAGAAGTTTCTTTTACTAATACAATGCAGAAAAATTTTCTTTGTTAACCCCTTGGATTTAAATTGCGCAAAAGAAATGTGCTGCCCCCCAATTACCGCTTTTTAGGTGTTAAAAAGGCGTGTATTTTTAAAGGGAAAACAACAACAAAAAATTTTAATTAACCCTTTGGGTTTGATTTATGCTAAGCCAAAATTTCTTTTTTTGGCTTTAAAAAAAAACTTTATTTTAATAATACAACGCAAAAAAAACTTGTTAAACCCCCTTTGGTGTAAAAATTTTGCAAAAAAAAATATGCTGCCGACAATTTCCCTTTGGGGGGGTTAAGAGGGGTGTATTTTACGGAAAACAAAAAAAAGAAAAACTTGTAATTAACCTTCGGTTTTTGATTTTCTAAGCCAAAATTTTTTTTTGGCGGTGAAAAAGAACGTTTCTTTTTCTAAGTACAATGCGAAAAATACTTAGTTAACCCTTGGGTGTAAATTGCGCAAAAGAAATGTGTGCCAACAATTACCCGTTTTTAGCGTGTTAAAAGGGGGGTATTTTACGGAACACACCAACAGAAAAACTTGTAAAAAACCCTTTGGTTGTGAAATATGCTACAGGATAATTTTTTCTTTTTGGGGGTGAAAAAAGAAGTTTTTTTTAGTGACCCAACAGGAAAGAAGATTAATTAACCCCCGGATCTAAATTGGCAAAAGAAATGAGAAAAAAAAAATTAATTGTATTTGGATTGAAAAAAAGCTGTTCTTTAACTAAAATACAAAGGAAAAAGGCTAGGAAACCCTTGGATATTCAATTTGCTCAGGAATGAGAAGATAGCTTAAATGTTATGCGCTGCATTGGCGCACATGGCTTCAGTTCTAATCCCCCACAAAACGTTTGACTAAGAGAAGAAAGTCTTGGGGGACAACGGTGCACCCCCCAAAAATCGCTGTATAAAGTGAGTTCTTTAGTATGAGATATCAAAAGCGCAGCGACGGCAGAAAAGCAGTTTCCCCTACCAGTACAGTGAGGGAGTGGAGGAGCGGGCAGGCACCCGGGACTTATATAGTGGGGTGAGTACAGAATCCGGGGTTTCTGTTTTGGCTTTCTTGCAATGGGCAGATTTCTTCCCCCCGACTTTTTTCCCCCATGTAACCCCATGTGCTCGCACCCATTTTAAAAAATCAAAGCACGCTTCATTCCCGAAAATCCCCCAAATTGATTTCGTTCAGAATCAAATTTTTTCCTGAAATTCAAAACGAATTCCACTTGTTAGAATCAATTAAAACCATCTTAAATACAGATTTTATAAAAAATAAAATATATATAAACAAATGTCTGTAAGGAGTGTGTAATTGATGATTTTTCTTAAAACCATGTACTGGAATAGCAAAGACTTCATTTTAAAAGAAAAGCTAATTTGGCAAAAAATTCCCTTTGCGAGAAAATTTTGATGATAAAAAGACCAGGGTTTACCAATAGTGACATAATTTGGGAAACCCCTTTGGGAAAGTTGATTGACACTAGTATGCAATTTACAAACCTTGTGTAATACTTAGAAAGTGTAAACTTAGAGATTAAGGATGGACTGATTTTTTTTTTTTTTTTTACATTGAAAAATCTGTTTTGAATTGGAATGCATTGTTGTCTTACTCTTGGTTTGGGTTTTCTGGTTTTTCAAACAATTTTAGTGCATTTTAGGCCACATATGTCCTAAGAGTATATTCTCCCAACCATTAAGCCACAACCCATCATCAGTGAGCAGTGTTAAAAGTTTTTGTCGTATTTTATAACAAGTTCTACATTAGTAAATGCCCCACTATATTAGGAACTCCTCTCCATAGTCGCATGAGGTACCAAAAGTCAGCTTTTTTCTTGGTTACATCTATTGCATATAGAGGTGGGAATTTCGTGGGACTGGTAAAGCTGATGAGGTGTTCTATGCCTCATGAGAAATATTTATAAATAATTTACTAAAAATATAACAAAAAAAAAATAACCAAGATAATGGTAATCTGGGATCTTATCCTCTAGAAAAGTAGAAATACATATATAAAGGTGTGGGTGTCACACATGATACTGATGCTGTAAATTAATACACATCAAGCAGATACACCAATCAGCCATAACATTAATATAGGATAGGTCTTCTTCGTGAGGCATAGGCTTCTTAAGATCTCTGGAGGTCTGGTGGTATCTGGCACCAAGTCACTAACTGCAGATCCTGTAAGTTCTGTAGGTTCTGAAGTAAGGCCTTCCTAGGATCGAATGCTTGATTGGATTAAGATTTAGGAAATTCTGAGATCGAGTAAACAACTCGAACTCTTTGATATTATTATTAGATGCATTTCCTCACTCAAAAAGGCCACTGCTGTAAAGAATTGTACTTGGTCTGCAGCAATGTTTTCGTAGATGGCAGGTGTGGAATAAATCATATGAATACAGGTTTCCAACCAAAAAACAGTGCACAGGGCATTCAATGCCTCAACTTCAGTCATTCTACTTGTCACAAGTTGTTCCGTGGCTTGTATGCCGAGCCCTGGGCTTACTTGTGTACTCTCCAGCCGCATTGGGCGGTGTCTTCTTCCCTCTGTCTTTCACCACATCTTCTCCTCTCCTGCTTCCTACTCTCCCCTAGGAGAACATATTTTCCTGCCATTTGTGGATATTTAAAGGAGCACCTCGCACCAGCTTGCTGCCAGATTGTTGGTGTGTTTTTGGTACACTAAGTAGCTTTTGTGTCTCTGACTGCTGGTATTGACCTTTAGCTTGTCTGTCTTCCATTTTCGATTGAACTTTGCTTGCCCTGACACTCAGCTTGTGACTTGACCAAGCTTTTGCCTTTCCCTCCTGTACCATGCTTGCACACAGGGCCAGGGCATTTTGCTGCCCTAAGAAATGAGGGCTAATGGCGCCCTTCCTTCTCCCGAGAAAAAAATTAAATCCCTGACCCTAACCTGATACACAATACTTGTGCCCTCCCTAGCTGCGTGAAATATGGAAAAAAAAATACAATTGCACTAACACAAGAGCACCGTTACTTAGGTCTATTAGGATCTATTTATATCAAATAATATATAAAGACAGGTATAAAGACAATTTTCTATGGAAAATAATACCACTATACAAACAGCAAATATAATCACCATTCTTACACTGCATAAGACCAATATTATCAATGATACCGCCAGGGGCGTCGCTAGGCATTATCATTCGGGGCCCGTGCCCCGAATCTAATGCCTGTGCCGAAATGTTTTTGCAGTCCCCGGCAGTGATCAAACTGTAGCGCGGCGCCGGCATTGCTTGTCAGAGAGTGTAGATGAGGCGCCGACGCTACTATTTAAAATTCCCGCCCCGCGCCGCTCCCTAAGTTAGCAGTGAAGCGCGGCGCCGGCCACTAATCAGTGGTGCTGTGTGTGCCGGCAGCGGCAGCATCAGTAAACCGATTCTCTGCTGCGGCTGCCGCCAGCTTACTGTGAGCACTGCCGGGAGGCGGGGGAGTACTCCTGCAACTACCCACGGTCTCCGTCCACTTTTTAATCCTGCAGCGACCGATCTGTGCAGAAGACAGTACGCGGCGCTGTAGAGTGACATCATCACGCTCCGTGCGAATGTCCGTCAGGCATCATGTCGCCCCGCACAGGTGGATGTGAAAGACTCAGCTTGCACTGGGGGACAGCCTGGACAGGTAATAATAATACTAATAATCAATCTATTTATTTTATATAGCGCAACATATTCCGCAGCACTTTACAAATTCAAGGGTAATCATACAGTCATTACACATTTAAACAGTACTTACAAATGAGACCACAAGGTGTGAGGCCTGCCGTGAGAGCTTACAATCTATTAGGTGTATGGGTGAATACATAACGGTAAGAAGTGCAAGTTTACAATGCGTCCGGCCCATGTTCATAATTAGGAGGGTGGTTATACATGAAAAATGGATGAACCTGCCACCCAGGGACTTAATCTATATACAGATAAGTGCCTGAGAGTGCCCAAGTGAGGGTGTGACAGATGTGGGTGATAGCAGTTAGGGATTTGGTGGGCCAGACCGAGAAGATGTATTTTCAGGGGCCCTCTTAAAACTGTGAGGGTTGTGAATGTGTGAGCGCCGCGGTAAGCATTTTCAGAGAATTGGTGCGCTCGTGTGAAATTTGTAGGGTGCATGGAGGTTCGGATGATTGAGGAATGTAGTCTGTATCATCAGCAGCGCGGAGAGCCGGTTAGGGCAGGTAGAGGATAGGGGAGGAGATGTATGGCGGTAGCCAGCTAAAACTTCCTTCTATGGAGTGCGTTATGGGTTGAGATGTGAGTTTATACTGTAATCTGTACTGGTTGGGCAATCAGGGCAGTGACTTGACACACGGGTGGAGGCAACAGTATTAGCGGTGGAGAGAAAGACAAGCCTGGTGCTTGCCCACCCCCCCCATTCGGGACAAGGATTGAGAGGGGAGAGTTTGCAGTGAGGGAGACCGATAAGCAAGGAGTTGCAGTATTCAAGACGAGAAAGTATAGAAGCAGTAATGCAGAGTTTGCGCTTGTTTCCACAGTGAGAAATGGAGGATTATGGGTGATTTCTTGGAGGTGCAGGTGACAGGAGCGGACAAGGGATTGGATATATGGGAGAAGGTCAGTTCAGAATCCAATATTACCTAGACAGCGGGCCTGTGCCTAGAGAAGTGATTTGTTCTTACTCTTAAAACTTGCTGAATAAAAAAAGTTTCGGGGAGTTTAATTACTAATTGGGAGGGGAAGGTGTATACACAAGTAGTGTGTCAATGTATGTGTATTTATATATATATGGGATGCATACAATGGTTACCTAAATTTTGGCGCTTGGGGGGGCTATATACCTTATAGGGCGGGCTTATATATCTATGGAGGGGCTGTATACCTACCTACAGTAGCCTGTATGCTTAATAGGGGCTATATACCTACATAACAGCTCAGGCTATAAACTTAATAGGGCTATTATCCGACTACAGCAGCCTATAATTAATAGGGGGCTATATACTACAATAACAGCCGGCTATATACTTAATAGGGGCTTTATTCCTACATAACAGCAGCCTTTTATATTTAATAGTGGGGATTACCTACCTAACAGGCAGGCTTATACTTAATAGGGGGACTATATACTACCTAACAGCGCTATATACGTAATTAGGGCGGCTATATAACTACCTAAGAGCAGCCATATATATTAATAGGGGGCTATATACCTTCCTAAGAGCAGCCTACTTCATTACTTAATAGGGGGCTATATTACACTACTAAGAGAAGCCTATATACTTAATAGGGGGTTATATACTTATTTTAATCTACTAACAGTATCCTATATACTAATGGGGGCTATATACCCTATAATCAGCAGTTTAATATACCTAATATGGGGCTATATATCCAAAATAGGGGGCTGTATACTTTACCTTAACTGTAATCAAATATATATGCCTTACCTATTGGGGGCCTATATTATCTACCTACAGGGGGGGCTATAAATGTTCTACCTAATCAAATACCTATTTGGTAACCTTACCTAACAGAGGGCCTAATAATCTAGCTACCTACCTATGGGGACCTACATATTTACCTACCTCAAAACGGGTTGGCTGATATACTTACCTTATGGGGGGCTTTTATACTTACCTACCCTAACATGGTCCTATTTACTGCTAAAAACATAATAAGGGGCTTAGATTTACTTACTTTTGGAGGCCTATGTATTTACAGACATAATGGGGCCTATATACTGAACTACCTTAATGGGGCCTATATGCATACCTAATGAGGGTTCTATGTACATACTTAACTGTGGGGTAATTTAGGGCCATATACCTACCTGATGGTGCCTAATGACCTATCCATTGTGGGGTAGGAACCTATCTAATGAGGGGCCTGCTTAATTGGGGTCTACCTATTTGCCTACATAATTTTGTGGTGTATCTACTACCATATGGGTGTTTATCCTAATATATAGGGATTACAAATGTAAGAATACAAATCTGGGTGCACAAACGGAGCCCTTTATAGCAGTCGAGGGCAATTTTACTGCCTAGGATACTATTACTATTGAGACATATGCGGTTCAATTATTACTATTTAGGGGTATGGATGGGGATTTTGTATAGAATGGCACAACGGGTAGGTATGTGCATGGAAAAAATGACAAGTTTAAAGTGTTTGTGTCATTAATTCTGCAGAGACGAGTATGTCGGGAGAGATCTGGGATGGATGGAGAAGAAAGGAAAGGAATGACTTTGATATGAAAATAGCGTCCACCTGTGAGTCACTAAATGTAACACCTCAATGTAATATTTACACATGACTGTAGAACCTATGTACCACTGGTAGTCATATGTGGCGTCATGGTATGGCAGTTATATCTTGATCCTCTTGTGTGTTATTATAGGTATATTGTTTGGTACAATGGTCCTGTTTCGTAAACAGTTCTCATAGTAGTATTTATTCTGGTATATGCTCCAGTATAAGGTGTATTATATGGTAAATGCATGACGATATCAGCTGTATTATAACTAAGAATACATAGATGTGGACTTTTAAAATTGACAAACTTATCAGCGCTTTCATTTTACAGTGTAGACAGGTGTATATTTCTTTATCTATAAGATATAGGTGCCGCTGTTAACATGTGCCATAAAAAAAAAATGCTGAGTGAACCATGCTTATTAAGGAAAAAAATTATAACAGAGGGGCAGTGCCCCGGATCTTTTAGGACCCTAGCAACGCCCCTGGATACCGCTATCCAAAGAACCAAGCAGATTTCCACAACCTGACCCCAGATCACCACCACATATGGCGACATGTATGAACGGGGCTGCACCAGAAGGCTGGTGACTTTTCAGTCCGACAACTAGCGCAGCCCCGTTCACTATAGTTTAAAATCGCTCATACGCCAATATCAGGCGCATTACAGAGCGCCCACAGCACGTTGGAATGCGTCTGATTTCAGGGGGCGTATGGAAGGCAGGGCACACTAGATTTATAGCTTCATTACGGCAATTCCAGGCGCATTACTGCTGGAACAGGTTTACCACTTTCATTGCGGTTTAACTGAGCCAGAATTGAGTTTAGCGCTAGAATGTCCTAGATTTATGACCGTTGTAGACCGGGTTCAATAAATATAGGCACATTCTACCACTAAATATTATGGAACATAAAAAATTGGTGTCTTAATGGCAAAAATCATACATGTCACCCACCTATTTCTCAATATAAACAATTATACTACTACGGTTCACAAAAAAGTCCTGCCCTACCGAAGCCATAGAGCGCTAGGTGTGAGCTGGAGCCAGGCGACCTGGAGACATTTAAGTGATTACAGTGGGGAAGGTCATACCTAACAAACCCCCCCCACCCACCCCCCCCCCCCACAATAAAAAAAAAAAAAAAAAAAAAACGGACAAGGGCAGTTCCTAGGTCTAATTCACTCAGGGCGAGGGGAAGACATTTCGCACCCCCCCCCCCGCATCATATGGCGCACAGTGGCCACATGCTTCACATCACCCAAAGCCGAAATATACAAAAATGCTTTTACACAATCTGTACATATTAAAACTACTAAATAATGTTATACAGTTACCAAATACACCGCTACACAAAAAAGAATCCAAGCCACTACGACCACATATCCAGCACACAGTGACGAATAATACACCACACCAGACCACATATCACCTGCACATAGTAATCCTGAATAATAAAACCACACCATGAACATTCACCACATAATTGACGAATAATACAAAACTGGACCTTTACTGAATTGCCAACCATGTTTATACAACAATATTACTCAGCATACAGTGACTCCATAAGTGTGGATACCAATCTGTACACAGGTCTTGCAGGACATATAGTGATTACTGTAAGTTAATCATTGAGACTCAGAAGACGTCTCTGTAGAGTTGGTCTCTTTCTTTCTTTTTCTTCTCATCTGTCCCAGACAGAACCATGACGATACTCCGATCTTCAACCGTAAAATTTACAAAAAAACATATATCTGAGACTCTCTATTTATCATCACTTCTCATACCAATTCCTTTCTCTACACAAATACTCCAATCTATAGACACTCATATGGTTAGCCATGTAATATGCTCCCTGTAGCCACATAAGTAAAGCACCCTATAGCAGGTAGGAGCCCCCGTGCCAGTATGATGCCCCCTGTAGCCAATGATGCCCTGTAAGACAGTGATGCCTCCGTAGCAGGTGATTCCCAATGTAGCAGGTGATGCCTGTGGCAGTAGATGCCCCCTTGTAGCCAGTGATGCCCCTGAAGCCAGTGATTCCCCTGCACTGCAGTAGATGCCCTCTGTAGCTGTAGATGTCCCCTGTAGCCAGTAGATGGTCAACCCTGTAGCCAGTAGATGCACACCCTGTAGCCAGTGATGCCCCTAGTAGCAGTGATTCCTACTGTAGCAATGATGCCCCCCTTGTAGCCCCAGTGATGCCCCCTTTAGCCAGTGACGCCCCCTTGTAGCCAATGTGCTCCCCTGCAAGCCAGTGATTGCCCCCTGTAGGGAAAGGATGCCCCCCTTAGTAGCCTGTGATGCCCCTGTAGCCAAGAAATGCGCTGTAGCCAATGATGCCCCCCTTGTAGCCAGTGATGCCCTGCAGCCAGTGATGCACCCCTGTAGCCATTGGATGCCCCCTTGTAGCAGTGATGCCCCCTTGTAAGCCAGTGATGCCCCCTGTAGCCATGATGCCCCCCTTGTAGCCATGATGGGCCCCCTGTAGCAGTAGACGATACCCCCTGTAGCTAGTAGATGCCCCTGTAGGCCAGTAATGCTGCTGGTAGCCTGTAAATGTCCTGTAGCCAGTAGATTCCTCCTGTAGCACGTAGTTGCCCACCTGTCGCAGTTGATGCTACCATAGCCAGTGATGCCCCTGTAGCCGTAGATGACCTGTAGCCAGTAGATGCCCTTGTAAGCCAGTAGATTGCCCCCTGTAGCAGTATGGCCCCTGTAGCTCAGTAGCTGCCCTGTAGCCAGTGATGCCCTGTAGCCTGTGATGCCCCCTGTAACCCGTGATACCCCTGTAGCTGTGAATGCCCCTGTAGCCAGTAGATGCCCTGTAGCCAGGATGACACTGTTAACAGTGATGCCCCCTGTAGCAAGTGTGCCTTTAGCCAAGTAGATGCACCTGTAGCCAGTGATGCCCCTGTGCCTGTTAGATGCCCTGTAGCGTGATGCCCCTGTAGCAGGAAGATGCCCTTGTGCCAGTAGATTCCTGTAGCCAGGTGATGCCCGGTAGCCATGTAGATCTCCCCTGTAAAAGTAATTATAAAATAACAAAAAATTACTTACCCCTGTCCCCGCGTCCAGCTCCGGGAGCTGCTGAGCGGTGTAAGCAGCGTGACATCATCATGCTGCGTACACTTTCCCACAGAGCTGCCGACCAAGGAGACCCAGCGTCGCAGGGGGCACGGTGAAAGCCGTGCGCCCCGTGCAATGCTGAAACAGGGGAGGAGTCAGGAGGGGAACGATCCGTTCCGTCTCCTCCTGGCACCAGCAGCTATGGTCCGGGTGGGTGAGGCAGGCGGCGCCCCCCTCGGGTGAGCGGAGCCTCAGCGCTCCAGGCGATCGCCCGCCTCGCCTGCCCCTAGGAACGGCCCTGTGCAGGGATTCACAGGAGGTGTCTTCTCTGAATGTAGTCGTTTGCTTTCCCATCTCTTCTCCATCCGGTACAGACTGCCATGACGACTTCTCCTAGCCATGACTCATCTCTCCAGAATTTACCACACAAATATCTTAAACTCCTCAATTTTCTAGCAGATCCCTATCTGCTCCTCACCTCTATATAAATTCCTCAGGGGGTCATAGGTGGAGGTGAGAGGGCTATAGGGTGATAGGTGGAAATGAGGGATTGTGAAATTATAGGTGGTATTGAGGGGGCTTTGCAGTGATAGGTGGAGATTAGGGGAATATAGAGTTTGTGTTGGACGTGTGGGGGCTATGGAATGATAGGTGAACATGAGGGATCCTGGGGTCTTGGGGGGCTTTATTTCGTGTCACCACTAGGTCACATAACACAAAGGTTTCAGGGATGGGCAGGAGAGGAGGTATAGGTCACAGCTTACAGGAACAATCTTCTGGGGGAGACAGAAGACCAACCTCTCCAGAGATTGTGCTGTGGCCTGTATACCCAGGATTATATTGTGTGGCCTGAATGCCATCTCCTACACATCCAGAAGATCAGCTGCAACCATGACCTTCATGGGGTGCAGGGAGTGGAGTTTAGTACTAACAAGTTTTTTTTTACTGTTTCGATTTTTCTAAAGTTTCCCTCCTTTGGACTACGTTGTATTCCTTGAAAACATCAGACCAGCTTTGGCTCAATTTTTTTTAATAACATGGTCAACGTGGGATGTTGTTGGGGAGTGTTTATTTTCCACTGCTAGTAATGGAGGTGTCTGACAGATTTCTCTCCATTACTATCACTGGGTTTGGTGTCAGTCAGTGGTGTTTCTTGTTGCCCAAGGCTGACAATAACCCCCTCTCACTATTATCCCAGTACCAAATGCAACAGAAAAAAGACAGGTAACCATCAGAAGCGGACCTTCTAATGTGAAGGTCTGCTTCTGGGGTGGCTGCAATCTGGAATTTTTAGAGTGGGAAGGAACTCACATTCATGGAACTTCCCATCCTAATAGCATGAGCTTGCAGCTGCCGGTTTTACCTTGGCTGGTTATGAAATGGAATGAGACCCCATATTGTTTTCTTTTAATTATTTGCTTAAAAGAACAAATAAAAAAACAATATGGGGTCTCCTGCTTTTTCATAAACAACCAAGGTAAAACCATCAGCTGCAGGCTAAACCTATCAGGATAGGAAGTTCCATGGATGTGGGTCCTTCCCACCTTAAAAATATCAGTCCGCAACCACCCCAGAAGCGGATTATCACATTAGAGGTTCCACTGCTGATGGCTGCTCGGCTCTTAGCAGTAACCCTGGTGCATTGGGTATTGGGGTAATAGTTATAAGGAGTTAATGTCAGCCTTGGTTGACAAGAAACACCGCTGACTGACACGCAAGCCCCAGTGATAGTAATGGAGAGGTGTCTGTCAGGTACATCGATTACCAACACTGGAAAAAACTTTAAAAAAAATCAACACAGACAGAACTGAAAAAGACACTTTATTTAAATAAACACTCCCCGATATCAGCCCTGGGTGGGGGTTGCATACCAGGTGGGGGTTGCATACCTCCCAGTGACCCATCACCCACAATAGGCATGCAGGATGTCCGGCAAAACTAGCGATCCAGTGGATAAATAAAAGTAGAATTTATTAAAGCATTTTAAAATCCAAAGCAGGACAGATCTAAAGCGTTTCAGGCTCCAAACATGAGCCCTTAATAGTAGCTCCGATTAAGGGCTCATGTTTGGAGCCTGCTTTGGATTTTAGAATGCTTCAATAAAATTCTACTTATATTTGGCCATCATCTTGCATCTATTGGACACGGAGAGTTCCTGTGAGCCACGCGATCAAGCCTTATGTTGGTGAGCTGGTGCTATTTTCTTTTTGTATTCATATGTCCAGGTCATTCCACTGGCAGAAACCAGTATAAGATGCTGTCAGAGGAATGATAGTGGACCAGGGGAGACTTGAATCCCCCCCAGTGTCCATTGTGAAAGGACATATGCCTTGGGGAAGGCAAAGTAGTGAGCTGGCAGTGTAACACATAAGAGTCCAGCTACTACACTTATAAGGAGAAGTGTAGCAGTCTATATGGGTTAATGAGCATGAAATTACTGAAGAAGAAAATCATACGCCACATGCTCTGGAGAAAGTTAAAAAAAGAGGTTAGCCTTATCTGTCTACCATATGGCTTTAACTCCCCCACCATTAAGGGGACCAAAAGGATAAACGAAGGAGTCCTTAGGAAATAAGCCCCCGGGG
>JAODAL010024126.1:0-61225 GCA_025379985.1 Phyllomedusa bahiana | reverse complement strand
GCCCCCGACAGCTTTTTAAATGTGGGTCCCCAGGCGGCGGACCTCTACCATTGTTTGTGGGATTGCCCTTTAATACGGGAATTCGGGGGCCAAGTAACGGAAACATGGACCAGTTTTTTGAATTTGAAATGTGTTGCCAACTCTTCTTGGGGCATTGTTTGGTGTAATGGGACGTGAGGCCCGGGCCATTCCCAATCGTGATAAAAGAATGAGGCATGTTGTGGCGGCGGGGGCTCGAAAAGCTTTTTTTGCAGGTTTGGCTTCAGCCTGAAGGCCCTACCTTAAGTCTATTTCAGAGTAAACTTAACTTTCTAATGCATTTTGGACTGGGTTGAGGCCACCTTGAAAAAGGAAGCAAGAGTAAAAAATTCTTTGAGCTATGGGAGAAATACATAATACACTTTCAACAGATATTAAGGACCGCTAAAAACTTGCTTTGCGACAACTTCTTGGTACCAGGGCAGACAGTGGGCAGGTACTGATCCGATCAATTTACGGGAAGCGGTCGGTCCCTAATGAGGTATATCGGTTTAAGCAAAACAGTCGGCGGGATGATATTGACCAGGTGACGCGGGACTAATGTTGGCATGCTCATGGGGGCAACCGTGCCCGCTAGCCATTCCGGCGGGGGAGGGAAAGTCGGCACGCCCGGGGCCTGCGCTTGGAGAGGAGAGCTGAGACGCACTGCACTTTCAATATTATGTTATGTTTGTAACTTTTTATCCGCAGTTATACTTGGAATGTAAAGTTAATTTCAAAATATTGTGTACAAGACTGTGTGATGTTTTTTTGTACAAAAAGAAAAAATGTAACTGTCCTTGATTTCATAACCCCTTTTTTTTCAGTATGTTTGGACACTTAAACCAGAATGCTTCCGTGTAATCCTTTCATACATACTGTTAAATTTTTGTCATGCTGAGTTCAAGGATATTGGTTCAATAAAAACAATTTTAAAAAAAAAAAAAATGTGGGGGTCAAAGCAGGTTGGGGCTCATGCTGTGGCCCCCGGACAGGTATAGTCAATGTCCAGTGAACTAAAATGGTGGTTGAAAGACTCCTTTTTCCGGCACTTTTTAATGTGGGGGTCATGCGGTTTGGGGCTCATGCTGTGGGCCCAGGAAAAGGTATAGTCAATGTCCAGTGAAACTAAAATGGTGGTATGAAAGACTCCTTTTTCCGGCACTTTTAAAAGTGGGGGTCATGCAGGTTTGGGGCTCATGCTGTGGCCCAGGACAGGGAAGTCAATGTCCATTAAACTAAATGGTGGTTGAAAGACTCCTTTTTTCCGGCACTTTTTAAATGTGGGGTCCCTGCAGGTTTGGGGCTCATGCGTGGCCCAGGACAGGTATAGTCAATGTCCCAGTGAAACTAAAATGGTGGTTGAAAGACTCCTTTTTCCGGCACTTTTTAAATGTGGGGGTCATGCAGGTTTGGGGCTCATACTGTGGCCCAGGACAGGTATAGTCAATGTTCAGTTCAACTAAAATGGTGGTTGAAAGACTCCTTTTTCCGGCACTTTTTAAAGGTGGGGGTCAGGCAGGTTTGGGCTCATGCTGGGCCCAGGACATGTATAGTCAATGTCCAGTGAAACTAAAATGGTGGTTGAAAGACTCCTTTTTCCAGCACTTTTTAAATGTGGGGGTCATGCAGGTTTGGGGCTCATGCTGCGTTCCAGGACAGGGATATTCAATGTCCAGTTCAAGTAACATGATGGTTCAAATCATACTGCCTTCTGGCATTTTTTAATTTGTGGGTGATGCAGGTTTAAGGGTCAGGCTGTGGTACAAGACAGGGATAGTAAATGGTCTGTAAACTTTTTTTCTGTGACTTTTATAACCTAAGTGTGTTGCCTAAGATGTGCACGTATCCATTTGACTGTTGTGGATTTAATTTCAGCTTCTCCAGCCTTGTTTGGGTGTAATAATGAAGGTGTTGTTGCTCTCCCATAGACTTTAATGGTCATCGCGCATAATCGATGCTCACTATCGAAAAACCTTATCGATAGCGGCCGACTATCGACTATCGATCGATCTCGATAGCCAACGCAATCGCTCAACACTATTTCTGAACATGGAGCGAAATGCAGGTGGTAAGCGAGCAAAGAGGGGGGTAGCACATGGAGGTAGAGGTACGAGAGAAGGTGCTCCTTCCAGTGCTGGCGACAACACGCATGCCAGCGGATCGTCAGTTGCAGGACCGTCAGGCCTGTCATCGCTGGGTCAGGGCCCTGTGAATCTAAGTAACGAACATCGTCGCCAATCTGTCCTTCAGTGGTTAATGCAACCTGCAACTAGCAGTCTTACCTCCTCGTCCTCGCAGTCACGGCCACAAATGTCGTCATCAGCATCATCAGCATCCGTCCAACATGAAGCAGCCCAAATGTCAACTCATTTACCCACCACTGTGGATAATCCATTGTCTGAAGACCTCTTTGATGACAAAATGCGGTTGGGTCAAAGCATGTTAAAAGATCAAGAGGATGATTTAGTCCTGCTCTGACGCCCAGTTACTGATGCCATCAGAGGAGGTGAAGGAAGACGGTCAATCGGCAAAAAATCACGGGCGGTCGAGACAACGCCTTGCAGTGCCCTGCTTGTAGCCCGCCAGCTTCTGGTTGCAGAAAGTCGGACGAACCAAGTCTCCTGTGTTGATGATGATGTTGACGACATTGCGGATCCATCCTGGTTCTTTATCCGCGGAATTTGCTTGCGGCGCTACATCAGTGGCGAGGAGGAAGACGATGGGGGTGTAGGGGTTGAGTGTCAATAGGGTCCCGCCACAAAAAGGGAGTGGGTGGTCGCAGAACGTCGCCTGATATGATTCCGCCAGCCACGGTCAGCGCAAACACGCTCCTCGCTTCTTGCCGTTAAAAAGGTCCAGGACCTCTCAAAGCCTGGGCCTTCTTTGAGCAAGCCTTTGATTCACCCAGCGATGTCATTATGCCCTTTGCCTTAAACGCTAAGGTCGTGGCAAAGAAACCCTAATTGGTTAACCACCACCGACATGATCTAGTCACATGTTGGGTCGGTGTTGTTGGGGCTATGCTGTGGACAGGACAGGTAATAGTCAAAGTCCAGTGAAACTAAACTGGGGTTGATTGAAAGACTCCTTTTTCCGGCACTTTTTAAATGTGGGGGGGTCATGCAGAAGGTTGGGGCTCATTGCTGTGGCCCAAGGATAGGTATAGTCAATGTCCAGTGAAACTGAAATGGTGGTTGAAAGACCTCCTTTTCCGGCACTTTTTTAAATGTGGGGATCATGCTGGTTTGGGGCTCATGCTGTGGTCCCAGACAGGTATAGTTTCAATGTCCAAGTGAAAACTAAAATGGTGGTTGAAAGACTCCTTTTTCCGGCACTTTTTTAAATGTGGGGGTCATGCGCGGTTTGGGCTCATGCCGTGGCGTTCAGGATCATGGATATTCAATGTCCAGTTCAAGTAACATGATGGTTCTAATCTTACTGCCTTTGCACTTTTTAATGTGCAGGGTGTATGCAGGTTTTAGGGTCAGGCTGTGTTTTGTGGATACAAGTCAGGGATAGTAAATGGTCTGTGACATTTTTTTATGTGGACTTTTATAACCTAAGTGTGTTGCCTAGTTGTTGCACTTATCCATTTGACTGTTGTGGATGTTAATTTCAGCTTCCTCCAGACTTTGTTTTGGGTGTAATTTTGAGGTTGTTGTTGCTTCCAATAGACTTCTATTGGTCATCGCGCATAATCGTTGCTCATATCGAAAAACGCTTATCGATACGCGGGCCGACTATCGACTATCAGATCGACTCGTTAGCCAACGCCAATCGCTCAACAACTATTTATGAATGGGAGGCGAAATGGCAAGGTGGTAAGCGAGCAAAAGTAGGGGGCGCGCGGTAGCACAGGAGGTAGAGGTTAGAGAGAAGGGTTGCTACTTCCATTTGCTGGCGACAACACGCATGCACAGCGGGTCGTCAGTTGCCAGGACCGTCAGGCCTGTCATCGCTGGGTCAGGGCCCTGTGTATCTAAGTAACGAACATCGTCGCCAATCTGTCCTTCAGTGGTTAATGCAACCTGCCATTCTAGCGTCTTACCTCCTCGTCCTCGCAGTTCACGGCCACAAATGTCGTCATCAGCACATCATCAAGCATACGTCCATCATGATGCAGCCCCAATGTCCAACTCGTTTACACACCAATGTGGGATAATCCATTGATCTGATGACCTCTTTTGCATGACAAATTGCGTTTGGGGTCAGATGGCATTTTAAAAGACCAAGCGGATGTTTTAGTCTGCTCTGACACCACGTTACTGATGCCAAACAGAGGAGGTGAAGGAAGCGGTCAATCGGCACAAAATCACAAGTGCCGGTCGGCAACGCATTGCAGTGCCCCTTGCTTGTAGCACCGCAGCTTCTGGATGACAGAAAGTCAGGACGACCAAGTCACCTGTTGTGTTGATGATGATGATACGAACAATGCGGATCCATCCTGGTCTTTTCCGCAGAATTCTCTTGGAAGCGCTTCATCAGTGGACGGATGGAGGAAGACGAGGTGGAGGTAGTGTCAAGACGGGTCCGCCCAAAGGGTGAGGGACGGTCGCTGTAAGGTCCGCTGTGATATGATTCCGCCAGCAATCGGTCAGCGCAAACCCCGCTCCCGCTTATCGCCGTCTAAAGTCCAGGACCTCTCAAGTCCTGGGCCTCTTTGAGCTCATAGCTCTGATTCACCCCAGCGATGTCATATGCCGCCTTTGCCGTAAAAGCATAAAGTAGAGGCATGAACCTTAGTGGTTAACCACCAACAACATGTCTTGCCACATGCAGCGATATGCATGAGTTGAATTGGATGGGAACACTGTGGCAAAAAAGGGCAGGACGACGCCGCGGCCTCCCAACCACTATCACACCCTCTGTTCTCGCTACTCCTCCTCCGCCGACCACCAAGCTGTTCCTCCTGCTGCCCATGTCTCTCAGACGTCCATGTTCAGAGGATTCAGGCCTCCGCTTCAGCATCCATCCGTCGACTCCGGAAGTACCTCCAGATCCACCAGTGTACCCTCATACACCCATTCTCACTTACGCCAGTTTGACGTCCTGCACGCCAGTTACAGAGGCAGTCTAGCAGGCCGCTTTCTGTCTTCAAGGTTTGGGAGCAGAAGAAGATACACTTAACACCAAACCATCCCAAAGCCATGAGACTGATATCGGCATTGCCAGGTTTTGGCCTTGGAATTGGTGCCTTTCCGTTGGTGGTACACAGGATGGGGTCCGCTTACGTACTTGGCCCTCGCCGGCCCTTTTAACTGTGGCAAAGTGTCAGAATAAGCCTCGGATGGGAAGGGGATATGCTATTTAGTTTGTTATTTTCTGCAAGCGAAAAGGAAAAAGACGGCCAATGCTAGCGTAAACAACACTTCTAAATATTAGGATGAAAGTTCTTGACGGAATGACGATCACACCTGTGAGGAGGCATTGTACGGCATGGAGGGGGGGGATGTCTTAGGGAATGGCCGCACACACTCAAGCGTCTATGGTCAGAGTAATCGCATCGGACATGCGTCAGCACGAGTGTGGAGACTCGTGGTATGCACGCTAAGGTGATCACAAGGACAAGTTACAGCTGGGGGGGGTCCTATGGGGGCACTTCCAGAGCACCAATACCACAAAACGCAGCCGAAGGGGAATGAGTAGGCTAAGACGGGGGGAGAGTGGAGAAGCTGAGATCTCGAGGATTTTCACCGATAATGGAGCGTGTGGGGGGATGGGCGGGGAGGTGACAACAAATTGGGCACGCGGGGAGGACTCTGAATAGGGAAATAGTAGGTATAATGGGATTCCTATAATTTTCTTAAGGGGGGGTTTTGGTTGAGGAATGGGGTGGTAAGGACATATTAATATGAGGATGAAGTGAGACCCGGGGTTAGGAGTAACTGAGAGGAGTACTTTTTAGCTTTACTGAGGGGAATGGATTATGGGGGAGGGGACGAAGTCCGTTTACTAAGGGGAGGTATGCGTAGAGTGCGGAGAACGGAACGTCAGCGTTGTAGAAGGCGTGATTAGGCGGAGTAATGATATGAACGGGCCGTGGCTATGGGCATGGTATAAGCCGGGAAAAACGGAATGGTTATGGGAGTTTTTGTCTCGCCTTCAAAGGAGTGCGGGAAGGACAGGCAGGACTTGATGAGATGGTGAGGCGAACGTGGTCAGATAGGACAAGACAATTATACGCGCAACCCTCGCTTCGTCCCGACATGGATGCGGGTTGCAAGCATCAGCTCTGACTCCACGAGGCTTACAATCACGGAAGAATCGGGAGGGTAGGTAACCCACCCCGGATTCACGCCTGGTTCTTGAATAACAAGTCCTATGGATCACAGTGCCATCGGGCGGCGGCGCAGACCCAGACGCAAATGCCATTTCGCGTACACGAATCCATACGTGACACCCTCATGAAACTGTCACTTGCAACGACCGAGTACTTAGGACAACCCATCCGCGGCGTTGTGGTCATACGTGTGTGGTAGGAAGGTGTTAGCTGAGACGGATCAATGCAAGTGAATACATGTGATTGGGAGGGATTGTTGAATACTTTCAGCGACACGGATCGTGAGGTCTTGGAAAGGATCGGGCATGCATTACGTGCATTGTACGGTGCTTCTATAGTTCTGGATCCATCACCCAAAAAAACACAGTTCGTTGGGCACACGCGGTATTCATTTCTGGGTACACAAAGGACAAAGCGATAATCCGGAATGCGTATGGAGTAGAAGGTTATGCTTGCCAAAGGTCTCGAGTGACACGATGCGATCGGCAAGTCTACCACTTCTGCGCCACGTATTAGGGGATCATTGTTCTGACGTCGCTCTATTAGGCCACCTGACTGACGTATCAGGGCTGGGGAGGTCCTATAGTGCTTCATGTGCTACACATCCTACGAACCAAAGGTGGCAGGCTTCTGCGCCTCAATCAGGAGCATTGGCACGGATGGCTGCGATGGCATTCAGAGAAATCGCGGACTGGTGTTGACCAGCTGTGACAGGCCCCGCCTGCGTATCGCTACTGGAGGAGAGTGGTAGTACATGGGGGGTACTAAGGACACCAACATGGAAGTGTACTAGTGGGGTAGTAGGACACAACAAATGAAACGGGGTTATGTAGGGCGGTGGGAAAAACCCTGGCACGTAGGAGGAGTCGCAACCCTGAAGAAAGTGAGTGGCTACATGTTGAGGCCATTGATATAGTGTGATTCAGTGACAACCGGTCAATGTGGAAAGTGTGAGTATATGAATTTTTACAATGGAGAAGGAGGAGCTGAAAATTGTACACGGTGAGGAAAAGAGCTGGTGGGCGAATGGGAAGACTTATGGTGTACAGAGATGAGTTGGTCCCATACACAATTTTGGTTTATTACATGGGTAGGCCGGGAGGCACCCTACAGAACGTGTGCCAAACACCAAGGGTAATTCTTTTGTAGGGATACGGCGAAGAAGAATAAAAACATTAACATTTGTGTGTTAGGGGTTAATGCATGGCGAGGAATATGGTGACCTTGATTGATTGATCAACTGGAGGGGGAGTCCATCTGTTGCGTTAACATGTCTGCTTTCTCGTTCCCCAAATGTCAATGCCCGGTGGAATCAACATCAAGCCTACCGTCTCTCGCGCTCCTCCTCCCAAAGTGACAGCCAGTAAGAAGTGCAAAGTAGGCATCTAGACGGCACTCCTACATGCTGCTACATGGACCAATGGTGAAGCTAGGGGAATAGGGCTCATTAGGCGGGGGTCACGAAGGGATTTGCAGGGTGAGGGTCATCAAGCTACCATTAGACAATAGGAATAGAGTGGGATATACTGAATTTATATATACAGAGTTGTGACTGACGCCCGTATTAGTGATGGTACAGAAGAGACAGATGATAAGTAGTATGAAGGGAGAGTAAGATTATAACGGCGGGGGGGCGACAGCGGGTTACGGTACCATTTAGTCATTCCATGCGGTATTATCCCCCAATAAATGGTCGATATGGCCCGAGAGTGGCTCCCCCGCCCCCCCCCCCCCCTCCCCCCCCCCCCCCCCCCCCCCCCCCCCCCCCCCCCCCCCCCCCCCCCACCCCCCCCCCCCCCCCCCCCCCCCCCCCCCCCCCCCCCCCCCCCCCCCCCCCCCCCCCCCCCCCCCCCCCCCCCCACCCCCCCCCCCGCCCCCCCCCCCCCCCCCCCCCCCACCCCCCCATCCCCCCACAACCCCCACCCCATCAAAAACACACCCCGACCCCAACACACACTGGTGTTGTCCTGTCCCAGCAGCCAGCGTCATATATGAGCGGACCTTCAGGCACAGCTGGAGTGTCATTACAGACAAACGCTCCGGCTTTCAACAGTAATGTGGATAGTTTGTACTTTCATCAGATTGAATCAGGCATGGATCTCTCGTTGATGTTGTGGCCACAATTGACGAGGTCACCGTTTAGTTGCCTGGTCTACTTCACATTCCTTTTCAAACAGAAATGGTCCTATTGAAAACATATTTTTTTTTAAAATGCATCTATTCTTACTGCAATTTTTAATTCATCTTTTCCTCTTTCATTATATTTTGCTTTAGTGTGAGGAGACATGTTAAATGACAGCAAGGTTTCAATGACAAACCGTATTCCATTTACTCACTTTATCTTAGAGTTTCGCATTGTCAATGTTTTTTTTGAGTGTTTGTTGCTGTGAGATACAGCTATATTTCATGTTCCTTTGGAACAGATAATGTGGCATTCTAAGTGGCATCATTTCTCCCTCACAATTTTTAATAGTGGTGAGAAGTCATTTTATAATTTTTTGGGGTCATGTAGCTGTGGAATACAGCAATATTCATGGTCCACTTGGGAACAGAAAATGTGGCTTCCTAAGTGGCATTTCTCCCTCACAATTTTTAACAGTTGGCTGAGAAGTTCATATTTATAATTTTTTGGGGGTCATGTAGCTGTGTGATACAGCCATAATCATGGTTCCTTTGGAACAGAATTAGTGGCTTTCTAAGTGGCCATTTCTCCCTCACAATTTTTAACAGTGGCTGAGAAGTCATTTTTTATAATTTTTTGGTCTTGCCTGCTTTGAAATGCAGCAATACTACAGGTGTTTCATAATTATAAAAAAATGTTGTTTCTAACAGACATTTGTTCTCCACAATTGACCCAAGTGGCTCATGGGTCTTGCTTTGAATTTCTTGGGGGCATTTTGCTTTTGAATTGCAGCAATACTACAGGTACCTATTTTTAAAAAATGGTTTACTAATAGACATTTGTTTCTTCAAAATTGTCAAAAGTGGCTCAAGGGTCATGTTTTAATTTTTGGGGGCAATCTATCTGCTGTGCATTGCAGCTATACTAAGGTCCTATTCTAAAAAATGTAGTTTTCTAAACAGGCCAATTGTTCTTCACAATTGTCCAAAGTGGCTCATGGGTATGCTTTGATAATTTCTGGGGGCATTTTGCTGTGACATGCAGCTATACTACAGGTCCTATTCTAAAAAATGTTGTTTCTAACAGGACATTTGTTCTTCACAATTTGTTCACCAAAGTGGCTCAAGGGTCATGCTTTGAATTTTTTTTGGTGGGCATTTTGCGTGACATGCAGCTTTCACTACAGGTCCAATTCTAAAAATGTTGTTTCTAACAGACCATTTGTTTTTCACAATTGTCCTAAAAGTGGCTCATGGGTTCATGCTTTGGAATTTTTGGGGGCATTTTGCTGTGACATGCAGCTATACTACTGAGGTCTATTCTAAAAAATGTTGTTTCTAACAGACATTTGTTTTCACAATTGTCAAGAGTGGCTCAAGGGGTGATGGATGCTGTCAGAATACAGGACATAGGTAGGGACACTGTTAATGGACACATATTGACAAAAGACTTGTTTTTGCAAGCATCTTTAACAATAGCTATCAAGCCCCGTGTAATGAGAAAAACCCATTTAATACAATGAAAAAAAAGAGCAACAAAGACATGGTGGGATTACATCATATTTTAAAAAATGTGTTTTCTAGAATTAAGCTACTAAAATAAACTTGCATGTACAATTAGACTTGCAAAAAAATTCCCCTGAATTGTACAAGGGAGGTACAGGCAAAATTGACCCAGATGTAGGTTATTTCAGAGGACCAAGGAGTATGGAGCACCGGGACAGAGAACAAAGAGAACAGAGACACAATTTCCTCCAGCACACGTTGAGTAAAATGAGAAAAAAGACTGCCAAGCAAAGGGCACCTGGGTGTATACAGGAGCGTTATACACAGTATTCTCCAAGTGAAGTCAATTGGTCCACACTCATACGGAGGGGCCAAGCGCTACCCAGGTTTTTGTCTGTGTGTAACTGAGGAAGGCTGGAGTTCTACACTTCCGCTTCCGACTCTGCTTCAGACGACAGTTTTTGTTGCTGCGTACATCAGGGGCATTTTAACCTGCGTGTTAATAGATGACGGAAGCAGCCTGGGCGCTCACACCGCAACCCACTGTATCTCCGGGCCATGGGTTCATTGCTGTGGCACAGGATGTTCCTTGTAATGTCCAGTTCAACTAAAATGGTGGTTGTGAAAGACTCATTTTTCTGGCATTTGTAATCTGGGGGTTCAATGAACAGGTTAATGGTCATAATGTGGCCCGGACAGGGGAAGTAAATGTCCAGTTCATAATAAATTGGTGGTGAAAGATATCTTTTTTCTCACGGCCATTTTTAAACTGTGGGTCAGGACAGGTTTAATGGTCAATTCTGCGTACAGGACCGATATAGTTAGTGTCCAGTTAACTAAAATGTCTTGGTTGAAGACTCCTTTTTGCTGCACTTTTTATATATGGGGGTACATGCAGGTTTGGGGCTCATGCTGCGTTCCAGGACAGGGATATTCAATGTCCAGGTTCAAGTAACAGATGGGTTCAAATCTTACTGAATTCTGGCACTTTTAAATTTGTGGGTGATGCAGGTTTTCTGGGTCATGCTGATGGGTACAAGACAGGGATTGTGAATGGTCTTTTAATTTTTTTCTGTGACTTTTATAACCTAAGTGTGTTGCCTAAGGATGTAGCACGTATCCATTTGAATGTTTGGATGTTATTTCAGCTTCTCCAGCCTTGTTTGGGTTTGTAATAATGAAGGTGTTGCTGATTCCCCCATAATAGACACCTTTAATGGTCATCGCTCTTAATCGAATGCTCACTATCGGAAAACCTTATCGATAGCGGCCGACTATCAACTATCGCTCGATCTCGATAGCCAACGCAATCGCTCAACACTACTGGTGACCCCTCTGAATTATAAAGGTCAATGTAGGGACTTTTTATTGTATTAGTTGTATTGCCATTATTTTGATAGATGTAAGATCCTGAAAAATCTTTGTTACCAAGAAAGCAGCCACATAAAGAATCACGTATGGAAAAATTTTAGATCTCTAGAATTTTAGACTCGATTTTCAAAAAAGTTATAATAAAGACAAAAACATCTCAATAATTTCAACGTTTAATGATGCTTTGCATTCATCATCAGTAGACACAATCAATAGCTAGGTGGCTATTTTATTAGAGACAGCCATCTAGTATCACGTTTGGCCTACTTTGAAACTTAGAACTGTAGCACTTCATCATGGCTTATATGGCCAGGAATGGCAGGAGGAAAACGGAAATTCGCTGCCACATTTCTGAAATTAATCCATGACTATACGACCTTAGTGTCATCATGCATTATCCTGCTGAAAATGTCCTTCTTCTATTGGATAAACAGCTGCCATGAAGGATTGAACTTGCTTGGCTGCAATGGCTAGATCAGCTCTAGTGTCCAAATATCTACCTACCAATGTCAGAAGACCCAGGGTGTGCCAAGAAAACATTTCCCACACCATTAGCCACAAGCCTCAACTTTTGACAGCCAAAGGCTATGTCTACACAGTGCAGGTTTTCCGTTTTCTTGCGGTTTTAGTATTTTGAAACCGCTGAAAATCCAATGGTACACTGTGCTGCATAAAGAGCCAAGAAAAACCTGTGCTGTAGACTATACAGCATGTTTTTTTTTACCGATGTGTTAAAATCCGGCAGAATATGCCACATGTTGTATATTCTGCCAGATTCTGCTCAGATTTGCCATCGGCCCCATATGTAAATCTGCGCCAAAAATTGTGGTCCAGCAATGACAAATTGCCATTGGATTTCCGATGGTATTTTGTCATTTGGCCAAAGGGTTACAGAGTTACATAATTAGTACAGTTGAAAAAAGACAGTTCCTCAAGTTCAATCCAGGGTCGGGGAAAATGTGGGTGAAGGGAGGGAAACAAGGATGTCAAGCCCAGCCTACCCACTGGTGAATGACCGAAACCCACAAGGTAAGAAACCAATCTGCTCCGGGGGAGACCCCATCTCTGACCCCAGAGCCGCCACCAGCCAGGATCCAGAATTTTAGATGGCTATGTACGTATTAATATTCTTTAGTTATCTAAGCCTTTCTTGAAACTCGCAACTGTTCCTGCTGTGACCAGCAACTCAGGCAGGCTATTCCACAGATTTCAGTTCTTACAGTGAAGAACGCTTTTCGTCTTGTAACGCCTCGCTTGCGTCTAGACGCCCTCCTGGGCCGTCCTGGGGGTTACTTCCTTCAGCTTCACGGGTCGCCGCCTTTTGATATAACGGATTGGAAACTCCGACACAGGCTTCAGTTTCAATCTGGCTTCAGCCAGTTTTATTCTTCTAGGCACAGTGTCTAAAGTACGGCAGTACACAATATAACACACCATAAACAAAACCTCAGGCGTCTGGCCACTGACTATACCACATTCAGCGTTATTGACCCTAGCTATAGTGGTCTGGATCTACCTACAGACCCACACAATAACCACAGTATCCTCACTTGTTAATGTTCTAGGCCTTCCCTCAAGCCTCTGGGGGGCCAAGAGCCTCCTCCCTCAAGCTCTGCTGCCAACAAAACTCCAGGTAGCAGACCACGCCCCTGATCCACCTGCAGAGACAGGATTTTTATTGCCATCCCGGAGTTGGCCAAACTCCTGAACCATGGACCCTGGAGTCTGGGACGCCGGGAACAGCCACCCACCATCTGCAGCTGTTCCTGGGAGGCCAACTCCTAATGGGCTGAAAACCAGCCATGCTTCATACAGTGTCAGCACCTAGTGTTGATGACAGATAGAAGAAATTGGCTCCACCACCAACGCCAAGGCTCTTGGTGGCACCTCTCTACTAGGACCGACTCCCCCTAGTGGAGAACCAGGAAAACTAATCTTAGCCACTCTGCCACAGTCTCTGGAGATTGATGCTTTTTTCTCCAAGCCAAATGGGATTGTCCCATTGTCTGTGAAGGGGCACTTTCATGAAATAATTTTTCCCCATACTTTTTTGAGGGGACCTTTTATATAAATTCATCATGTTCCTCCCAAAGCCGTCTTTTACTCTAAATTAAAGTTCAATCTATATCTAACCTCTCCTACATACCTAAGATATGCTATATTCTCTTATAAGTTTTGTTCTTGCTCGTATTTGTACTTTCTCTAGCTCCATTACATCTTTTCTATTAAATGGAGCCAGAAACTCACGAACAGCAGAATTCCAACTGGTCGGCCACACCAATTTCGTTTTACTGTGGTAATTATTACATCCTTTTCCCGGGAGTCCATGCTTCTTTTAATTACACGCAATATTTGCTCACTTAGAGGGCAGCTCGATGACACTGCATGCTGTTTTGTAGTCTATGATCTACAAGAACGACAGGTCTTTCTCAAATAGCAATTCTCCAGTTTTTCTCCCCGTAGGACATATGATGCAAATGCAGATTATTCGTACCCTAGATGGCAGAACCTTACATTTAATCCACAATGGAAACTCATTTGCCATGGGATGGACCAAACACTCAGTGTGTCCAGGTCTGCTTGCAATTTATGAGCTCTTCCAATTGATTGCACTACACTAATAGCTTGGTGTCATCTGCAAAATACAGAAACTGTTGCTATTGATCCCCTTCCACTATATAAATTAATTAATACTGTGACTGGGCAAATAACTCTGGTAGTTGCCTATTTCTGCCACTAGGTGGAGAACTACCATGTTCAAGGCCTCATTTTTGGATAGGGACTCTCAGGAAGTCCTATAAAAAGCCAGGTTTTCAGGTATTACGGGGGCGTGGTCTGCTAGCTGGCAGTGCAGCAGAGGGAGCTGAGGAGAAGGGCTCTTGCCCCCATAGGCTTAGCAAAAGGCTGGAACCCCAGTAGGGCCACTGGGGAGTTATGAAGATTACTGGTTTTGATGCTGGACAGTAGGTCCAGGTCATGTTAGAGAGGGTTTGTTCTACTCAACGTGTTTGTCAAGTGGCCAGCCGGCCACTGAGGTTTTCTGTTTATGGTTTAAGTTTGGTATGCTATATTTGAATTAAAGCTGGTTGAGGCCAGTTTTCAACCTGAAGCCTGTGTCTGGAGTGCCATCCGTTTTACGAAAGACGGCGATTCCGTGAGCGAAATACCCCAGGACGGCCCAGGAGGGCGTCCAGACGAGAGTGGATCGTCACATATGGTGGAGGATGCGGGCATAATTGGCACGGACTGAGCATAATTGGCACGGACTGAGCATAGTTGGCATAAGTGAAGTTGTGCTGCACAGAAAATTTAAAGAGGCAGAAAGCCTGTTTGTGAAGGCAGGGCTTAAAAAAAGGACTGTTGCTGCATTATATTTTTTTTGCCGATGGAGGAGATGCTCGCTCAGTTGGTACAGATGGAAGTCTGCAAGAGGTGGACTTGAGGGCCCGCAAAAGAGGCGGTGTCGGAGGGCGATGTGAAGATGGCCGCAGAGGAAGATATAGTTGAGGCCTTCATTGCAGCTTTGCAGCAAGTAGCGCTCAACAAAGAAGCTACCACTCCGAGCAGTGGGCGGGAGTACTGGCGCCCTATCTGACCGCCAGGCCCCAGAGGGTCTAGTACTGCGACATGTCCCTGCAGGACACTAAAGTACTACCCAAACTAAAGGAAAGATTTTCTGGCATGTAATGGGGTTATTTTAAACAGAACTGTTTACGTGCAGAAGGATGCAGGAAATGTATCCAGGTGGATGGATTGTTGTATTTTATTATCGAGGGGCAACCAACCTGACGACGGCAACATGAGGGGTTGTCTGTGGCCAGGAGGCCTTGTAGTCCCAGGGAAAGAGTTTGGTTCACGTCCGGAGAGGCCGAGCTTAGTTGAAGAGGGACCGGCGTTGCTCGCCGTCTGCCCGGGCTTACCAACATTCATCGGCAGGAGCCTGCTACCACTGCCCAGCAGAGGGAGCCGTGTGAGGTGCCATAAGCGCAGAATGTGCTCCTGACTGCACCTCTCAGGAGAGGCCAGAGAGGTTGCAGCCCCATGCCCTGGAGGTCACAGGTGTCTGAAGCCCCACCCATGGCTGGTCGATGAACAGTCAGCAGGAGAAGGTCCAGACTGAACTCAGACATAAACCTGGTAAGGGACTGTTCCTGGTATTTATGGACACAGGTTTTTGAGGACTGTCTATCATGTCCAGGATGTGTGTGGTCACCAGGGTGGCAAAATGGAGGCCCTACACACTGTCAGCCTTGAGAAGAGTCCTGAGGGGATGAGACTGTGAAAAATGGACTTGTGAAGTCTGATTGATGGACTCAAGTTGTTACCTGCTCTAGTGCATGGGGAGGTGGACAATTCCAATTTAGCTTCCGGTGTATAAATGCTATGACTATTGCAAATGCTAGGTATAAGGGATTTAAATATTCATTGTGATCCTTAGCTATGTCACACAGGCTGAGCAGGGGGATGTGACTGTGTTGAAAAATTAACCCCAGGTTACTGCGTCCTTGTGTGAACAAGCAGCTAGAGGGGCTAATAGCCGAGAGCCAGCTCAGGTCTGCCCCTTGAGTTCAGAGCCATGTGTGAAGTTAATGCCGGTCTGAGTTAGCTTTTGAAGATATTACCAGCCTCAGTTATTGGGCAGACAGGCCAGGGCGCCCCCCTAGAGGTTGGGATTAAAACAGTGACTAAGAGTAGTGCCAGAGGATGTGTTGTTTTGTCGGTGGATGTCACAACGTGGTGATATGTAGTTACCACTACAGTTTCCAGGTGGATCTACTGCGGTTGCCAGTAAGCAACCAGGTTCCCTCGGTTATCTCATACTGGAAAAACTCATGCGTTTGTGTTGCCAGGCAGCTAGTGTGTGAAGTGTCTGGAGTCCTAGTCTGTAAATGGTGTGAACCCATGACACCAGCGCACTGTGTGTATGGGACAACATGCAAGTGGCAGGTCTGTCCCTAGAGGTTAGGCTGGTTAATAGACCAATTGTGTGCAGGTGCGGGTATGTTTTGGGGATTGATAGCAATCCTGAGAGTGGTGACTGTCAATTACAGGTTCCCTGCATGAACTAATGTGGTTGCCCTTAGCAACCATGTTAGTCTCTGGTATCTCCGTTGTGGGAAACCGGGGGAATATGAGTGCGCTACAGTGGCTGTGATGTGTCTGGTGACCAGTTCATAAAGTGTGTGCCCAGTGACCTAGCAAACGGTGTGTTACCGGGTAGTAGCAGCAATGTCGCAGGTAATGCGTTGCCAAGGGACAGGATAGCCCTCCAGTTTCTGATGGGGAATGCTGTTGGGTTCCCAGAGAGAAGCCTTCCTATTTCCGTGTGCTGCCTGCAAGGGAACTGGAGAATCCTAGGGATGGTATCCTATCCTTACACTGTGTGTGGAGAATCGTTTAATAAGGGTTGTGTCCAGACTCTGGTGAGTTGTTTGCCTGGCCTGTATGAGACCTCAGATATCCTGTGGTAGAGAAAAAATGTGGTCTGTGCAGAGATCTGTAGTCCTACCGGATTTCCTTGCCTCCAATGGGTTTGCTGTATTGCCAGTATATTTTTCTGCTATGGTCATGATGACTGCAATGATAGGTGTGACGCTGCTGGTCACCACGAGCTGGGGTGTAGGCTTGAACCCTAGTGAGTGGCAGGTGGAGTGGGTTTTAAATCCACCAGATGTAAAGACGTGTCTGGTTCTGAGGCAGCTGTTTACTATTTTACTTACAGGTTAGTGGGAGAAAACATATTAACAGTATCTCAGAGGTATATGTCCTCGTGGTTGGGGGCGAAACGGCAGATGGATCAGCATTTGCAGACCAGATAACTGCTACTGAATTGATGGTAAACGTGTCACGGAGTTGGCCTATTGTGAACACAGCCAATTTTGTGTTCTAAGTGGGAGGATACCCAGGAGGTTGGCCGGGATACTAGACTACATCCCATTTCATAAATGTGTCTGCAATTGCCTCAAGCTTATTGAATTGAATTTGAGGTGTGAAAATTGTAGAAGTATCTCAGATAGAGGCTCGAGCATTCTCCTTAGAGATGGGGTATAGGGGATGTGAAAGAAACATCTCCACCCATTGATGCAGAGAGTATGCTGCTTGGAAGCGCCAGTGAGAAGTGTGCACAGGGGAAGGTGGTCCTCTGTCCATGGTGACGGTGCCAGTGTAAGGTCTTCATGAAAGAACAATAGTGTCTATAGAGGTTGCCATCAATGGATGACGCCCTGAAACCTTAGCAGGCCTAATGATTTTGGTGAGGTTTGTATTGCAGAATATGCATTGTTTGTTGCCCCTTATAATGATATGTAGGCCGGCAAAGAGGGTCACCACAAGTTAAACACTGTTAGGGGCTGTAAAGCTCAGGGGTGAGGTACTAGTGACCACTGTGGTTCATGCAGGGATGTGCGTGAGAAAAAACGGTGGGGACAGGCTATGTATGTGGTTTTCCCACTGCTGTTCGTCAAGGTATGGTGGGACATGTGATGTCCTCAGACTTAAAAACCCGCCTGTTAAAGAAGCTGAGATCAGCTGGTAGAGGTTTCCTAGAGGTAGCGAATGGCCTTCAGCTAACCCTGGCATAGGGATTATTTGACCAGAGGTTATGGGTTGGCTCAGATTTACAATATACACGGGGGGTGTTATAGTCCAGAGAAAATTTGAGGCTGTATCTGATCCTGCAGACATGAGGTAGGTAGGTTTTAGCTCAGGTGCGCCCCTTGAGGCCATGGTGAATGTCAGCATACAAGCTGAAGGTGGTGACATCTTTGCAGCAGAGTGTACATACGTCGTGCCACCTGTAGTAAGTGGCTGTAAACTGTCTGTGGCCAGTTATAAGGTGAGCGCATGGTATGAGGCCACGGCTGAGCTGTTTTTGGAAAATTTAGTCTCTGCCCCTAATGATGTAACGGGGATGTTGCCCATAGCAACAGGTACCAAGGAGGAAAAGGGAAATGTGGAATGTATGGATGTCTCTGATGCTGTCCAGCAGAAATCAGGAGGTATGTCTCTGGGCTTATGGAACAGGTGGGGGAAAGGGATTTCCCGGAGAAAAGTGGCGTGCTTCCCCAGAGAAAGCAAGTGCAATATAGGCTGTGTGAGTCAGATTCCCTCTGTTGGAGTTTTGATCCTGGAGGAGGGTTGTGCGAGGTGAAAAAGATCTATGGCTTTATTCAGAGGGGGAGGGGATGTGACAGGGCAACTACAGGTAGTTGCCTATTTCTGCCACTAGGTGGAGAACGCCCCATATTCCAGGCCACATTTTTGGATAGGGCTCAGGAGTCCTATAAAAAGCCGGGTCTTCACGGAAAATAGGTGAAGATAATCTCTTAAAGGCCCCGTGGATAGGAGATCAGTATTCGGCCTCCTACACATCCAAGAAACGAGGAGTAGCAATACTCTTTCACTCATCTAGCTCTCCGGTAATACATGCCACATATGCTGACCCAGGAGGCAGATTCCTCTTACTAGAGACCACCATTAACACAATTAAATACACACTTCTCAATATATACGCCCCCAACCAACCCAATGCTCAATTCTATGCTGATCTTTATAACTTCCTGCTAGGGAAAGACCTACAAAACTTTATTATGGGAGGTGACTTCAATACCACTCTCAACCCGGAGCTGGATCGCTCGTCGACCTCTACACATGACACCAGCGCCATACGCAACCTTTTAACATTAATGGATCATTTCGATCTTTGCGATCCATGGCGACTCCTTAACGGCTCAGCCAAAGATTTTACATTCTACTCCAGTGTACATGGAACCCATTCCCGTATTGATTTATTCCTTATCTCTTCTACTCTCTTCCCACGGGTCATGGGAACAGATATAGAAAACATCGTAATTTCGGACCACGCCCCAATTGGCCTCTCCGTGGCTCAACCGGGAACTCCTTCGCCCACAAAGAAATGGCGCTTCCCCTCCTACCTGGTAAATTCGGAAGACTTTAGACAATACCTTTTAACACCTTGGATGCAATTTGTAGATGACAACCTGGAACATGTCTCTGATGTGGGTCTATTTTGGCCTACGTCCAAGGCGGTCCTCAGAGGTCATGTCACCTCCTACTTAAAATTTAAAGCAAAAGAATCCCGCAAAAAATACACCCAATTAAACTCCGATTTAACCACGGCCCATCAGGCCTATATCACTGACCCCAACCCATCAACCAAAGAGAAACTTCTAGAGGCCAAACAACTAATGGAAACGTACTTACAGGGACAAGCAAAGTGGGGCATCGAGGCGATACGAAACAGGTACTTTAGATGGGGAAACAAGATTAGCTCCCTCCTAGCAAAAATGCAAAGACCCCCGTCGACTAGACGCCACATTCTCTCATTGAAGGATCCGAATACTAACTCGCTGACACATTCCCCTAATACCATACAGAATATTTTTACCCAATACTTCACAGATTTTTACAAAGCGGCCCCATATGATTCTGCAGCCACATGGAACTTCATACAAAACTTATCCCTACCAAAACTTCCCACAACTTGCAAAGAATGTCTAGAAAGGGATATAACAGAGGAGGAAGTACTAGAAGCTATTACTAGCCTGCCCAATAACAAAACACCAGGACCGGATGGCCTCTCGGCAGAATACTATAAAATGCTCATACCCCACATAGTCCCACACCTCACTAGCTACCTAAGTGAGATATACAGAGGACAGTGTACCTCATCGGAATTCTTGGCATCAGAGACGATCCTGATACTGAAGCCTGGCAGGGACCCCACACACATTCAATCCTACAGACCCATCTCACTATTAAACCAAGACTATAAAATTCTCACGAAAATCCTGGCAAACTGCCTACAAGAAATGTTAGGACCATTGTTGTCCACAAGCCAAATGGGTTTCCTTAAAAATAGACATTCCACCGTGGGGATCAGAAAGGCGATAGCAGCAACGATCAGAGAAATCGGTCAATCAAACCCAAAGACAATGCTCCTCAGCCTGGACGCTGAGAAAGCGTTTGATTCTGTGTCATGGGAGTTTCTCACCACATGCTTAAGACACAGAGGTTTTGGAGACCTATTTCTATCCTTTCTGGGCCACTGCCAGGTGAACTGTCACACGATGCTGAATGTAAATAATCTACCTTTAACTAAAATACCAATATATAGAGGCACCCGTCAGGGATGTCCTTTATCCCCCCTTCTTTTCAACTTATCCATTGATCCGCTACTAAGACACTTGGAGACAAATGTACCCTTTGAGGGGATCCAAATTGGCTCGACACAAATCAAAGTCTCTGCGTTCGCGGATGATATTTTGTTGTACATCACAGACCCGGAACATGCCCTACCTGACATCTTAGAACATCTCCGGCTCTATGGCTCCCTGTCAGGCTTCAAGGTCAATGAAGGCAAATCAGAGGGCCTGTTGCTGAGAGGACCATCCAACCCCCGCTGGTCCATACACTATACATTTAACTGGCCGAGTCACACACTATCTTATCTTGGGGTTTTGATACCCAGACAATGTAACCAGATCTATAAACTTAACGTTACCCCCCTTCTAAAAGAAATAGAGAAACTTTTTATGACCTGGAAAAAACTGACATTATCCCCACTGGGGAGGGCGAACCTGGTCAAGACGATCGTATTCCCAAAATTACTATATCTATCACAATCATTGCCGCTGTACTTCAAACCAAAAGACGTACGAGAAATAACCAGGTTGTTCCGAGCTTTTATCTGGAATAACCGGAGACCTCGCACAAGTATGATGGTCTTGGCCCAGCGTCGCTCCAATGGGGGTATTAATTTCCCACAGATACATATATATAACATAGCGGCACAACTCAGAATAGTAGGCGACTGGATACTCAAATATACCTCCAGAAATCACGAAAAACCCCTTAATAATGACAGCATGGCGCTCCTGGACCAAAGCAAGACAAATACTAGGAATAAACCCAAATCACTCCCTCCTACTACCGTTCGTAGACAATCCAAATTTTCACATGGGCAAACCGCCGATGAGTTTCAAAAGATGGAAGGCTTATGGGGTGCACAGAATAGCGGATCTCATTGATACGCAGACAAAACGCCCATACTTGTTCAATGAAGCACAACTTAAATTCCCAATAATAGGCCCCCACCCTTTCCACTATTTGCAGGCATGCAGCTACATGCTGGCAACCTTGAAACACTTAGAAGGCCTCACCTGGAACGATCCATTTCTTAAAATTACACCAACTTCACAACGAACTAAAGGCCTTCTTTCCAGATTCTACACTTTATTATACAAACCCTTAGACTACTCTAGAATACATGGTGGTCTCTCATATTGGACAAGAAAGATTCCCTCTCTGACACCCGACCTTCTGCTGACTTCGCTCACTCGATCGGCCAAATATCTACCATCCATGAACTACTGGGAAATGGCCTTCCAAATTACACATAGATCATACGTCTCTCCGCACAGAGGCTTCCTGATGGGTAACTCTGACACCCACGCATGTCCAAAATGCCAAAGCCCCCACGTGGATTTACTACATTGCCTTTGGTCTTGCCCGGCGATACAGACTTTCTGGTCCACAATACATTCCTTCACAGTAAGAAATCTTTTCCCGCGCTGCCCAAATACAAACCTATGGGCACTATTCGGGACTATACCTCCATCTCAAGCGTTCAAAAACGGCTACTGTTCTATGTGGCGGCAGCGGCCAGAAAGTCGGTCTTGCAGTGCTGGATTCAACCGGGCCCACCCACCCTCAGATTATTCCTAGACAAACTATCACACATATTCAGAATGGACTGGATTGAAGCGGCGCAACAAAAGGAAAAAAGAACACAACATTTTTTCCAAACGTGGTCACCATTCATTAATTTGCTTCCCACACATATTAAAACCAAAATAAAGAGTTGCTTCGAATTCACTACTTGGTACCTGACGAATCAATCGACAGATATAGCGCTACCTATATAACACACATAACTAAAGATGGATGCGAGCGTCACCGTTCGGGGCTTCTTTCTAGGTGTGTCGGATGTCCGGGCTGCAGGTAGGTTCCCCCATGTTTGTCTCCCCCCCCCTCCCCTACCCTTTTTTTCTCCCCAACCCCCCTTTGTTTGTTGTTTATTCCAAGTTAAAAATGAAAATGCTAACACACTAGCCTGTATGTGAAAAGTGGCCGAGTGTAACCGGAAATGCACAACAGAGCCTATAAAGAATATTGACCTTTGGGTTGACAAGAGAAAACAAGCGCATCCGGGATTACACTGATCAGTTAGAATGGGAGATAGGCTAAGACGTATTTTTATGTAAAATTTATGCTTTTGTTGAATACAAATGATATTAGAGGCGCATGATGCCACAAGAATTGATGTATATCACGAAGGTATTGCAATAAAAACAAGTTTAAAAAAAAAAAAGCCGGGTCTTTCAGGTATACAGGGGGCGTGGTCTGCTAGCTGGCAGTGCAGCTGAGGAGAAGGGCTCTTGCCCCCAGAGGCTTAGAAAAAGCTGGAACCCAGTAGGGCACTGGGTGAGTTATGAGTTACTGGTTGTGATGCTGGACAGTAGGTCCAGGTCATGTTAAAGAGGGTTGTCTACTCAACGTGTTTAGTCAGTGGCCAGACGGCCTGAGGTTTTCTGTTTATGGTTTAAGTTTTGTATGCTATATCTGAATAAAGCTGGTTGAGGCCAGTTTCAACCTGAAGCCTGTGTCGGAGTGCCATCCGTTTTACGAAAGACGGCGATTCCGTGAGCGAAATACCCCAGAACGGCTCAGGAGGGATTGTCACAATACATTGAATAAAAGAGGACCCAAAACTGAGCCCTGGGGCACACCACTCACAACCGGGAGCAATCAGAGTAGGAGTCATTTACCACCACTCTCTGAGTACAATCCAACAGCCAGTTTTTAATCCAATTACACACTGTTATTTCTAACCCAATGGATTCTAATTTACCCAATAAACACTTATGAAGGACAGTGTCAAATGCCTTTGCAAAGTCTAAAAACACTATATCCACAGCCACCCCGCTATCCAGACTTCTACTTACCTCTTCATAGAAACAGATCAGGTTGGTCTGATAACTTCTGTCCTTATTAATACCAGGCTGGCAACCACTTATAATATTGTATTATGCCACATATTCCTGTATATAGTCCCTTATGAGCCCAACAAACATTTTTCCCACGACAAATGTTAAACTTACCGGTCTATAATTACCTGACCAAGACTTGGAGCCTTTTTTGAAGGCATTACGCCAGTCTTCTGACACTGTACCAGTCACCAGAGAATCTCTAAATATCATATACAGTTCATGAATTCATGCTGCTTATGCCATCTTCAGACCCTTCCATCAGCATTGTACAACAAAAATCTGGATTTATATGTAGAGGCAATGTTAAGCCACTGCTGAGTGATACAATATTTGCACCTTCTTGGAGTTTATTGGGACATATTAGTTGGAGCACCAGTATTATATTTCATTGCAGTGTATTTTTCTGGGCATTGTCTGTTTATCAAAATAATTTTTCACATTCTCCCCTGTCTCCTTTGGTCGATGAGTTGTTTACATCTACAGAATACCTTTTCCCAGGATAACTTTCCTCAATCATACCATTCTTGGTATAGTGTCTGCATCATTGCACAAGAAAACTCCACAAGCTTAGCAGTTTTTGAACAACTGTCTCCTAGTACTCTAGCACATGTTTCAAGTCTTTCAGATTATTCAATTTCCCCATGCTAAAGTGAGTTCACACTGAAAATGTCCTCATTTGATTTTATGCTGTGTTTTATGACAGTTGCTTTACCTAATTGCAGATCTTTTTGGCACTGTGCACATACAATTACTTCTGAATACAGTGATTATTGTGTACAGTAGTTCATGAACACAGTTAATAAGTAACCGAGGTACAGAAGTGCTTCAGGGTGCAGGGTAGGATTCTCCTGTTTAGTCGATGAAACTCAACAAGTTGTTTGACAGTTGCTTTATTCAATTCCAGATCTTTTTGACAGTGTGCACATACAATAACATCTCAATACAATAATAATAATCATTGTGTTAAGACATTATTGTATGTGCACACGTTCATAAAGATTTGAGTTTAGGGTCATGTGTCTAATTCCCATACAACAGGGACATTACATTCATGAAAGGGCAGGAGTCTCTAATAACACTGCCTAATAATGTACAGAAAAATCTAGTTTAGGATTTATTGTACCTTTATTGTAGAATAGTAGTATATCTCATAGACAGCATTTTTCTTGGGAAGATGGGTAACAATTATACATTTTGTTTAAATTTAGTCCATTGGAGTTAAAGAGATTTGACCATGAAGTAAAACTGATGTGGGAAGCTTGTAAATTAAATAGCAAGCATTTTCACCATTCGTCATTATTAAAAATGTTGTACTATTTTTGTTTTAGTTGCTACCTTAGTGATCCATAGTGCTCAGCTCATCTGTAGGGGTACAATAAGTTCCGGCCGCACATGCTCAGACATCACCTCTTTTCTCAGGGAGATACTATCAGTCTCTTCCCTAGTAATCACAGACATTCACTGTGTGGTCAACCCCAGATGCTGTCATTCTACTCCTGTCCTCTGTACTCCTCTGTTAGTCAAACAGTGCAGATAAATAAAAGGAAAAAGAAACCTCAAACAGTATGTATATTGAGAAAAAAAAAGCAGAAGTGCTATCTACTCAACCACTTTCGAGCTAGTAATAGCTCTTTACTTAAATAGACCTTTGTTTGACTAGAGTGAGTATACTGAGGGGAAAGGCATGGTGATGTCAAGCCTGCTGGGCCACATGATATGCAGTTCCAACAAATCATACACCCCACCCACCTCTTTGAACTAACTGAAAGCTAAAGCAGGACAAACCAGGCATGAAATGCCTTTGTGGTAAAAACCCCTGTAAGCAGCGGAATGTTTTGTACAGAACTTGTATTCAGTAGTTATTTAAGGCTTGTTACGAAAATGACTGCCATTTGGATGCAGTTTATTATGACATTTACTTTGAGCCTCCTAAGCAAAATTGTTTTATAAAGCGTTTTATCCGTCCAAGATCCCTTTAAAGAAATACTTGACAAATACAGGAAACATGGTCAATAGAACAATAGTACATCAACCAAACATGATTTCTTGCATCTGGAATATTTCTTACTACTGTAACATTTTATATTAACTACCTGCTAAGAAAAAAGTAGAGGTTACATAATACAAAGGCAAAAAAGTGCAGTCCAAAGCTTTGTAGTCAAATTTAAACTCTGTTCCTCATACAAGATCATGTTACCACTAAATACATTGCATCCCATTGACCTGCAGCTGAAGTCTTTGAGTTCAATGGTTCCAACTCCTGCCTGCTGTTAACAGGTAATTAGCTGTGGCTGTCAAGAATTTTTCCTCGCACACATAAAATCTGACCTTTTATTTTTACTGTAGCAATTGCATTTACAAACCTGATTATGCTGAGAAATTCAGCTATGATCCAACATTGCATATACTCTATTTATTGCTTGCCATTTCAAAAAGAGTATATTTATTAATTGAAATAAATAAAAAACCCTCTTTTTTCCTTTTAATGGTCTGTAAAAATATACAGCCATTGATCTATAACCTAGACCGGTGTCTTTCTATGAAATTAGTCTTTCAGAGTTATGCAAGGTCTGTCTCTAACGTTTGAAGGTGATTTGTAAAAGCTCTGCTTCTATTATCACAAAATATTGTTAAAGCTTTAGCTTTCATTATTACAAAAATGTTCTCAGGAATTGCAGATTTAAAAGGAATAAAAATCACCTGAATTTAATGTAGTAATTATAGCAAGACACTTAAACACATTGAGGCAGATTAACTATTCTTGTCTAAAATTTAGGACATTGTAAATTCAGATGAGACAATTTAAGTTTGGGTCAAATTTTTGCACACAGTTGCTCATTCTGTTTGATAAATTTAATGTATTTTAAGATGTATCTAACTTTTAATACTTGTTATTCTTGACTTACTTTGCACCAAAAAAATGTGGTGAAACTTTGTTGCTTTTTTTTTTAAAGCCAACTAATGCTGAAAGGGATTTTCTCACTTCAAAGATTAGCTTTCAACATGTAAGTACAGGTAATTGAAGACTTTTTCTAAATACATTGATCTTTTGATTTTAATTTGGTCATGAGATAAGAGAGATTTTATCTGCTCTGAGTGCATACAGGTTTCACTTCTTACCTGATTAGATAGAGAGCAGCGAGTTATGTCACTGTAGTTGGAGCTCACTCTTGGAGAAGATTCATTATTTCTAACAAGATTAGCTTTTGTTTACAGATAAGCAATTGTTCTCACTCCTCAGAGCACACGTAGCTTTATTTACTGAAGATTACAGCTCCTGCACTTATATCTTTGTAATTTCTCAGCAAGTTATAGGGGAGCTAAATATGCTAATCACTGCTATAGAACCACCTACAGCCTGACATAGGCAGAATGAGTGTAGAGCTGTTTGTGACTTAGTGAAAAATCATGTCTTTTAAGACAAATTAAGAAAACAAGAAGGCTAGAAATGTTTTTACCAGCTCTCCGAGTGTGTCATTTCAAAATGCATCCATGTCTCTCCATAGAAGTTTGGCAAAGAGGTGATGATATCTGGGTTAACCTCACATGTTATACCCTAAAGTCATATGCAGTGCTAGAGGCTTTTAGGAATATATAACCATACACAATGTCCTTCTAAATTACAAGATTAGATCAGAACAGAGTCTTCTGATGATTTGAGGATATGAATAGAAAAATGTCAAGACACATTATAATATGTAGGCTGTAGAAAGGCCAGTTATTATAAGCTGATTTTCTGGATGGGCCACCCTGTTTCAGATGGTGCCTTCAGAAATTAGCCTCATTGGGACTGGTGGTTAGATTAGAGCATAACAGGGCAAGATAAACCCAGATATCCCATACTGTAAGTTTGACAGTCACCACAATCCTAACACTAAGGGAGACATGTATGAAGGAAGGCGCTTCGAAGTGAATTGTTGAGTCTTTTTTTCAGTGTATATTGCGCCCGAATGCATGAAAGTGGTTTTTGTGCGATTATAAATGCAATGCGCCTCGCTTATGTGTTAGGCGCATTATGGAACTTAAGCGCATTAGTAATACGCCAAACATGTATAAAGGCTATAGATAGGCTGGAAATAAAAGAAAGTTATCAGAATAGCATGTCAGTGAATAGAAACTATGGTACTGATCTTGCTTGGTGGACCACATGTCCCAGCAAGACCTGTGGTGTGCTGGCTCTTGCTGTATGTACAGTGGGGAAACAAGTATTTAGTCAGCCACCAATTGTGCAAGTTCTCCCACTTAAAAAGATGAGAGAGGCCTGTAATTGACATCATAGGTAGACCTCAAAATGAGAAAACAAATCCAGAAAATCACATTGTTTGATTTGGAAATAATTTATTTGCAAATTATGGTGGAAAATAAGTATTTGGTCAATAACAAAAGTTAATCTCAATACTTTGTTATATATCCTTTTTTGGCAATGACAGAGGTCAAATGTTTTCTGTAAGTCTTCACAAGGTTGGCACACACTGTTGCTGGTATGTTGGCCCATTCCTCCATGCAGACCTCCTCTAGAGCAGTGATGTTTTGCGGCTGTCGCTGGGCAACACGGACTTTCATCTCCCTCCAAAGGTTTTCTATGGGGTTGAGATCTGGAGACTGGATAGGCTACTCCAGAACCTTGAAATGCTTCTTATGAAGCCACTTGGCCCGGCCCCAGACATGTACTGGCTTAAGCAGGGGGACACGTCTGGCACTGCAGGATCTGAGTCCCTGGCAGCATAGCGTGTCACTGATGGTAGCCTTTGTTACATTGGTCCCAGCTCTCTGCAGGTCATTCACTAGGTCCCCCTGTGTGGTTGTGGGATTTTTGCTCACCATTCTTATGATCATTTTGACCCCACGAGATGAGATCATGCGTGGAGCCACAGATGGAGGGAGATTATCAGTGATCTTATATGTCTTCCATTTTCTAATTATTACTCCCACAGTTGATTTCTTCACACCAAGCTGCTTGCCTATTGCAGATTCAGTCTTCCCAGCCTGGTGTGGAGTTTGGAGTGTGACTGTTTGAGGTTGTGGACAGGTGTCTTTTATACTGATAAGTTCAAACAGGTGCCGTTACTACAGGTAATGAGTGGAGGACAGAGAAGTCTCTTAAAGAAGAAGTTACAGGTCTGTGAGAGCCAGAAATCTTGCTTGTTTGTAGGTGACCAAATATTATTTTCCACCATAATTTGCAAATGAATTCTTTCCAAATCAACAATTATTTGCGGATTGTTTTCACATTTTTTTCTTCAAAAGTGGGGATGCCCAAAGTCCATTTACACTCTCTCATCTTTTTTAAGGGGGGAAAAATTTCACAATTTTGGGTGACAAAATTTTTTTTTCCCCCCTGTAGAAAAAAGGGGGGGAAACATAAAATTTAATTAAAATTTAATGTTGTAAAAAAAAAAAAATAAAAAAATCGAACAACATCAGTGGGGTTTTTTAAAGTAAAATTATTTTTTTATTTTATTAAATTTTTTAAAAACTTTTTAGAATATTTTATATTTTTTCCAATATATATTTTTAATAATTTTATATTAACTTTTTATGAAATAATTTATTTATATAGTTTTGATTTTTATCAAGAATTATTTTTTATTATTATACTGGTGTAAGTTGAGAAATATTGGACATTTTTTTCCCTAACAGCAAATCTTGCTCCACTTCGACTCCTCAGGCAGACCACATTAAAATAGGTCTGCCTGTTCGAACAGTAATGTGCGTAGTTTTGCCGAACCAGATTTATATATGTGTCTAATATTACGAGTGTGGTGCGACACTCCACCAGAATGCCCCCTCATGTTAGGCGCATTAGAAAGTGTCTAGAGTTACGAACAATGCGCCTAACACATTCATTAGGCACATTAGACATCGTAGACTGCTCACTTAGGCGCATTTTACACCAGAAAAGGGTGAAAAACCCAATCATACATGTCTCCCAAGTTACAGTTATGGTCAATTTTTCCTTAATTTTCACCAAAATTCAAATTGACCAAACCCAAACTAAAACACCCAGATTCAGGTTGAATTTGTCTTTGGTTGTGGTCTGTAGCACCACACTGCCTGTGAACTAAATATATCAGAATCAGCTACACCAATTTGCTAGATCTCTACAATATTTTAGTCTGCAATATACACTGTTCAACTCATGGGGTATTGTCTAATTTGGATATAATTGTGTTCACTTCCCGTCTGAGAGCTGGACTGGTTATGTACAATTTTGCAGCCTGTTTAGAGAAACAACTCTTTTAGTCACTTATAGCAAACCAATATCTTGAAAATGGAAAAAAAAGCTTTATTTCTTTATAGTGGAAAATATATTTAATTATGAAAAGCATACTAGAAAATGTAATAACAACTCTATACCACTTTAGTGAAATATTTTCTAAACATCCATAGTCCCATTCAAGCAAGTAAAAATACTCCATTGGAAAGAACAGTTGTCGTTATGTCTCCACAAAGTTTGAATATCTGCACGATTTTCAAGATAATGTTAAGTGGCCTTCTTGACTTACTGTACAGTATAAAATATATGATGAAGTGATGTTCATGGCGATGGTGAAGGTATATGTACAATTTGTCAGCTTCTCATTTTTGACCAAAGAAGGCATATTAATTCAGTTCTTTAGATAGAAAACTTACAAGCCTTACTATCATAAACATTTCAACAGACTATTTGACACATAACAGTAATTAGATTCTCTGCACAAAATTGGCAGGAACATTGGCTTGACTAAACAACGCTGTTCACTGAAAAGACTGTATTTACTACAAAGACAGCTCATGCAGATGACATGGGGCTTAAAAGGAAGGAAGGAAAGACCCATGTGTTTGACAAATTGACGCATAGAAGAAACAGAAAGAACGTTCATTGGTATGCTTAGCATGGTATGTCATCAACCATAAAGGGTACATGAATGCAAATACCTCTCTTTGTATCATTTTCCCTATGTCTGCTAAAAGTTATGACCACTTTTCTCTGACCTCTGGAAAGGTCATCTTGTATGTCTGCTTGTAAGTCCTGTAAAATAAAGTATGTGACTTGTAATGCATCATGTTTGGCTAATGCAACATGAATTAAAAAGGAAGAAGAGAAGATAATGTGCAGGAAGGTTGAAGTAATGATGAGCATGACCAGTGTTCATGAGAAGATCTGTGGGAATAATGGATCACATACAGAGCTCCATAGGCCACTATTAACACCATTGCCCACCAATGAAAAATGATGAATGAAAGAGGTTAGCAAAGACTTGTGACCATTGCTTAATTAACCTGTTTTCGTTTTGCCAGAAATATGGATTCAAATACATTTGTGTAATAAAAAACAAGGTTGGCCCCTTGAACATTTATGTATTTACTGTTACGATTAAAAAAAACTAGTTGTGAGGTCTCCATGGAACTTATTTTCTACACTAAGGCTATGTTCACACGGCGTAATTGCGGGGCGGAGAGGAGGCATAAACCATAGTTCTCTATGAGAACTGTGGATTACCGTAATTTTGGCAAATTGCCCCCGTGTGAACATAGCCTAAGGGGACTTAGTTGTGTGCCTTTGCCCACTTACATCTATATTGCGAAAGATAATTAACATAAACCTCATTTTTTCATTTTTACAGTTCCCTGCAATTATTGGCACTTTAGATAGTAATAATAATGGAAATCATTTTGCATTTATCTCAATACCATCAGACAACATTCCTCAATAATCCGAACCTCCCATGCCCGCCTACAAGATTTCACACGTGCGGCACCAATTCTCTGGAATAGGCTACCGCGGGCGATCAGGCACATTCACAACCCTCACAGTTTTAAGAGGGCCCTGAAAATACATCTTATCGGTCTGACCACCAAGATCCCTAACTGCTATCACACACATCTGTCACTCCCTGCACTTGGGCACTCACAGGCACTTATCTGTATATAGATGTACAGTCTGGGTGGCAGGTTCATCCATTTTTCATGTAAACCACCCCCTATTTATGAAACATGGCCGGCCCATTGTAAACTTGGCACTTCTTACCGTATGTTTCACCCATACACCCTAATAGATTGTAAGCTCTCACGAGCAGGGCCCTCACACCTTGTGTCTCATTTGTAAGTACTTTTAATGTGTAATGACTGTATGTTTACCCTTGAATTTGTAAAGTGCTGCGGAATATGTTGGCGCTATAGAAATAAAGATTATTATTATATTATTATTATGCAGGATTACAGTGGAAGGTAACACCTCTGTTATAAAGCTAGAGGCAGATATCAGGATCCACCATTAACAACAGGTGATGGTCACAGCTCACCTTTTTTCCGTAGCTCCTCTGCAGGTCACAGAGCATGCTCTTTCATAGACGTGAATGAGTCATCTACAAACACCAGTTTCCAATTTCCAAGCAGCTGCTTTAAAACATATCTATAAATGCTGTCAACTGAACAGGTCATCAGCACAGGCAAGGCAGCTGTCTTCAAGACAATGTACAGAAAATAGAGAAGAATATAAAACCTGCCATCAGAAAAAATATAAATCGATTAGAAAAAAACAGAATGGGGAAGATGTACTATTATGTTTGCACTTTCCAAGAATGTGTTTTAAAGTGAACAAAATGTAGGTGCATTTTATTAAATCTCATTTTACACAGTTTTATTAATTTAACAACCTAACAACAGTGATCCCAATATTGCTTCACTAGGTTACACCTGAAAGTCATATGAATTATCATATGTGGGGTGTAACACATATTAAATCATATCCTTTATTAAACAGCATTATAAATTACAACTCCAAGCACAATTATCAATACAATAGTTAAAACCAAACGTTCATCTTATAGACAAGTGAAATATAAGCCAACCAATGCTTGCCACAAATTGAGAAACTGGAAAACTAGGAACGGTCTTAACAGCTCTTCAAATATATCGGTTCAAAATGCATTATCTCAATAGTCGTTATGTTATGGCTGATTAGTGTATTTGTCACTTTGCAGCTCTTATAATATAATTACATTTTACTTTTTTAACTTTGTGGTGATGTTGGTGATTGTACTTGTGCTTGTATAGTGGTAGCACATGCCTGTCTGACTAAAAAAAGTCCTTGACTGTGCGATTAGGTGTCTCCAAAGTCTACTTTTTTTTTCTTCTTGTGCTGATGGTGAAACTTACATATTTAAAGGGGTTGTCTTGCTACAAAGAATAGCTTTCAGATTGTAGGGAACACAAAATAAAGACATTTTCCAAATATATTGCTTTGTTCATCTGTTTTTGTTAAGGAGCTACAAGTGAATTAATCACCTCCCTGGCTATTTCAGTTCCCTCAGTAACCGACCTGTGTATATCTCTCCCCCTGCTGTTTGTTCTATGTGATAGCAGTGAGTGACGTCATCACACAGGTCGCGGCAGCCTCTGTGCTGCTAGGCAGTAAAAAGCTTGATTTATCTAAAGTAAACAGCTCTAATTAGGGCTTTTGTTTGAGGGATCAGATAAAATGTCCTGCTAGCAGTTTCTGAGAAGCTTCTGAGCTAATCTGAACTAATTAGCAACTGAAAACACTGAGTTGAATACACCATGGAGCTGTATGTAAATCACAGTCAGTCTGAACCAGGAAGTAACAGAGTATTTCATTCATGCATCCCATGAAACTCTGTAGGGAGACAACCTCTTTAAGGGAATGGTGAGGAAGGTGGCAAGATAAGGCACAGTTTGCTGAAGCATGCCTTATGTGCCACTGTTTTTAGTGCTGCACTCCCTCCGGATTTCGATCCTGCATTCAGCCCATGCGTGTAGTTAAATGTGAATGGATGGGTGAAATTTTGTGTGATTGGTGTTTGTATGATGTGTGTGAGTAATGTATATGATGTATGTTTTATATGCACTGTGCCTGGCTCCTTCCATTCATTTCAGAGTGGGCATACTTGCTGTATTGGGAATTCCACCTCTTTATTTTGTGCTGCTGCAGCACAGTGGAGGACAGAAGTCCATTCTCAAAATAGGTGTAACTTCCAAGATATCAATCTATGGCATATACATAAATGTCTGAGATGGGAATACCCCTTAAGTTTAAAAAACCCTGCTTATTCTCTGAATGTGCCGAGAGAACAATGTTGTCTGTTATGCTGCTTAATTTCTAATTATTCTAATAATAATTTATCCATGGAGTTCTTTTTATGTGCCATCACTATTTCTCCCCAAAAATCTATGTTTATGCCCAGGTGTGAGTTATTAAAATCCTAAAATAAAATTGTGATTTTCAGATATTTGACAATGACTGAACAGAAGGCCAGAAGAAGCTTTTTAATTTTATGGAACGCCCAGAAAATTCAATTTTGGTTGAAGCTTGATGGAAAAGTTCTAGCAATTTGTTTAGGCATCTTACTTCAGTATCTGTAATAAGAACAAGCCACAAGTTGAGAAGTCTTATTTTTGGATTTCTTATAGTAAGCTGACAGGCCAAGTACCTATTTATATCTTAGTTTATCTGGTATAAACAGTGCTTCCAGCTGACAGAAAAGATCAAGGATGAGCCGCTTTTTGGGTGCTGAAAGAGTAAACTGAGCTAGCATAAAGTAATGGAACTTTAGATAGTGAATCCTCAAACTATTGTTTTTTCTCATCATTTCTGCCTCTAAAAGGGTAAACTGCTGAAGATTGTTGTTGAGTTTTTATTAAACAACTTTGAAGAATGTTCCAAAAGACTATTAAAACAATGGCAATAATCTAAATGCAATTTGTGAATGATATGGTCAAACAAAATGTGAAAGAGAATTAAAGGAGTTGTACAACGAAAGACATTCATAACCTATCCTGGGGATAGGTGATAAATGCATGATTGATGGGGGTCCCAGCAGATCCTGATTGGACCCCCACTGAACATTAAAACAGTCCTTGACACTCTGTCCTTTCAATGGAGAAGCAGTGCACGTGTTCGATCTCTGCTCCATTAAAACCCTTCTTCGCTGCCTGAACCACCCCATTCTAGTGATCATGGGGATTCCAGCAGCAGGACCCCCAGCGATCATACATTTATTACCTATCCTGTGGATAGAAGATAAATGTCTTTTGTGGCACAACCCATCAAGGCAAGTACAGTATGTCAATGACTTTATTGTCTAAAGCAGTGTCCCCCAACTCCAGTCCTCATGCCCCACCAACAGGTCATGTTTTCAGGATATCCCACAGAATGCACTGACAATAATTAAATCACCTGTGCAGCATAACTAAATCGTCTGTGCACTGCAAAGGAAAGCCAGAAAAATGACCTGTTGGTGGGCCTTGAGGACTGGAGTTAGGGACCCCCGGTCTAGAGGGTCCGATAACTTCAGTATACAGTACATTGAAGTGGTAAAATAGTGCATTGAATACAGCCCTTCAGCATAATAGACAATAATCAAGACTCAACATCCTTAATTTTTGATTTAAAGAAAAAGAAATAAAGAATTTATTTCAGTGTATAATGTTAACTCACCAGTGACATTTTGAAAATGTAATTCATTTAATGCTGTATAGTATGTTAGGGACTGTCTTGTAGTCTTTGGAGGACTGCTACATGTCTTAGGAATCCAGAGCACATGCCACAGTCCCCAAGCGAGTGCTGATTTTCAACTGTGTGCCCATTATCATATCAGGGGTGGTTGAAGATGTCAGAAGAGCCAGCTGCTTGGTGTAGGAATGGGAAGAGGTAAGCTTCTGTTTTTAAATTTGCAACAGTGCGAAAGGAGCACTAGTAAGGAAGAGGGTGGGGGCTATACCTGCCTAACATTAGGGCTACCTGTCTATCAAAAAGGGGTCTAACTATCTACTATATACTTAATAAATGGAGGTCTTCCCACATACTATATTAGAGGATTTATCCTTCTACCATATGAGGCCACAAAAAGATATTACAGCTGCGGGCATTACTTTGTGTGGCATTAAACAGGCCATGTTACTGTGTAAGGGCACAAATAAGGCCCTATAATGGGGTCTCTAAAAGAGGCTCTAAAAGTGTATGACAATACTAATGAAGTCCATAGAACTGCGTAGGAGCACAAAACCGGGACTGGAAACTTTATTTGGTAAAAAGGGACCCTATAACTCTGGGAACACAGAATGAAGGTATAATTATTATTGTGTGGGGCTGGAAAAGTGAGGAGCGTAAGATTTTGTGTGAAAAATTCTAAAGAGGTCAGTCAGGATTAGATAAAATCTAAAATCTTCATGATCATTTGGACCAGATAGAGGTAAAATAGGAAAGTGAATGCACTTGTGAGCCACTCATTGTAACTGTACTGTAATCATTTATAAAGTCTTTAAAGTGCCTGTGTGCCTCTATATAGTCACTATATGGTGCTAATATTTGTCTTGGTGTAATTGTGAATAATATGGTGCTAATACTAAGTTCCAAAACATTAAAATGATAATACAGGGTGTCCCATACAATGGAGGCCCAGATAAATTGTCCGTAAGTCCATGACTAGTGAACACTTTTTAATGAAATTTGGTCAAAACTTACCTTACTCAAACGAGAATCAGGAACTCCTCATAATATATTTGTTAAGCACAGCCATGTTTTGCTTTAGTCATGCAGTCAATCAGAACCTGTGATGTTCACTTCTCACTATACTGTGCAAGAGTGTGTTTATTGTGCACTCCTTTTGGAGAACAGGTTCCATTAAGTTCTGTCAAATTGAATTTGTGAAGAAAGTTAAAGTCAGAAAGTGTCACGATAGTGGTATGGATTCGCTGGACCATCACAAGTGGTAGTATAAGCCACGTCAGGGAGCAGGGTCTAAGGAGCCTGCCGGTTTTTCCCAGAGCCTCTGCAATGCCGGTTGGATTTGTGTGGCGGGAGACTCCCAGGTCATTATCCCTGATGTGTCTTGCTTGCGGTGGCAGACAGGGTGTTCGAGGTACAGAATAGTAGTCAATAGCGTGGTTGGGGACAGGCGGAGATTTCAAGGCAGGAAACGTAGTCTGAGATACATGGCAGAAGAAGAACTGGTATACAGGAATGGCAAGTACCTAGCTTTCTCTAAGGGCACGAGTACCAAAAATCTGGCATAGAAGTTAGGAGGTGGAGCCAAAATATATAGTCAGCGTCCGGCATTAATCAATTACCGGCATGCTGGACCTTTAAATTGCACAGAGCTGGCCCATGCACACCTTAGAAAGCGGCACACAGCAGAGAAGTGCAGGGAAGCAGGAGCGGGGAGAGGTGAGTATGCTGCGGTGGGTGCCCAAAGCATACGAGTGCGCCCTCAGTCCAGCATGGAGGCCACGACCTGACTCATGACTGAAAGCCATTCGCAAATTTGCGTATTCAGAATGTTTATGAAAACTGAAGACAATAACAAATGTTGTTAAACCTAAAAGGTGGAGGAAGGACAAAAAACAGACTATTGGCTTTTTCAAGAAAGTCTCTATGCAAATTGGCTCAGCAGATGGGGAAATCCAAGGGCTCATGCAAAAGAGCTGCATAGAGAAATTATTTTATGTATGCTAAGTGTTTGCAGTGCATGAATTGAAAGGTCATGATAAAAACAAATGCTTTGTGTATTGGCAGTGGTTTAAAGCGTTTGTTGCCAAAAATCTGATTATTCTGTATGTCACCTGGTTTACTGTTTAGAATGTAAACTCTCAAAATATGCAGATGTGGACAGCTGAAAACCCTCATGAAATCAACAAGACCCTGCTTCATACTGAAAAATAGTTGCATCTGTTGTGCAATATCACTGCAACACATTACTACTTACACTAGCTACATTTAACAGGATGGAAGACTTGTCATACCTTGAATTTGACAATTATTCGACAATTCAGCAGTGTTATTTGGGGGACTGATTAATTTCTAACAGATTCAGGCCACTGCAGTCACCTGACTTGACACCACTAGACTTTTTCTCCTGGAGCTTCCTGAAGGGGACAGTTTGCTAGAATAGGCCACAGACTTTCCCTAAATTGAAAAGGAACATTGGACCTAATGTATGAAAACTGTCTAGCAGTAAGAATGTATTTGTTGCCTATAGCAACCAAACACAGCTAATCTTTTATTTTTTGCAGAGCAGTGCAAGAAATAAAAGCTGAGTTCTGATTGGTTGCTAACGGCTACAAAGACAATCTTATTGCTAGACAGTTTCATACATAAAGTCCAATTTATGAGAAATTAAAAAGCAAGTTTGGACTGGCACAGAGGGAAGCCGGGGAAACCCCCGTTGGGTTCCTGAGCATGGCAGACCTGAAATTCCTTTTAAACTGCATATACATCCTTGGTAGAAGCAGAAAGGCAGAGAGAAAGAGGCAACAATCAAGAGGCAGAGTGTAAGGGGCATGTACAGTAGCTGTAGGGTGGGCCCCCAGAATCAACTTCACAGGTGGGCCCCAGATTCAACTCTACAGGTGGGCCCCCAGAATGAAATTCCACTGGTGGGCCCTAGGTACCTCATTCCGACACTGCTAAAATGCTTACTAGAATGTTCAGCAATATAATGTATTGGGTACAGACATTCTTGACATTCTTGAAAAGCGTTCAGCTTTTTTTTTCCAATGCACTATATGAAATGAAAGCTAAACTTTGATTGGTTGCTATGGCAGCATAGACAATCTTACTCTAGACAGTTTTCATACATAAGACCCATTGAGTAAGGTGTGTTTTGACCATATCTCTTTAAGCTGTTTTAATTTGCTTTGGAGTTATAGCTGATTTCTCTAGGGCCCCAGTTAGTGTAATACCTTGCATTTGTTCCTTGTATTATCTGGTAAGTGTACAACTGTTGTTTAAATATACTGATTATAAGAGAGGAACCCAAAGGAAGTCAGATTTCATTGATTAAAAAAAATATCTATTTATTTGTATATTTTAAGTGTCCTTCAAACTTTTCTCCTTTTGAAGCATTACATTTGTCCAAACTTTCCACTGCTCACAACATTTTTTAAACTCATTATTGTTGATGCTTTTTAGTGCTTACCATTTTTTTTCTTTTACAGCTTCATTATCAGCAAAAAACTTTCCTTTGAGGTTTCCTTCAACCCAAGGAAATAAAAAAAATCACACAAAGCGTGGTCAGGTCAATACGAAGGGTGAGACAAGAAAGTCATGCCTCTATGCTCTATGGGCAGGTGCTGTTATGATGAAAGAACTAGTCACCTATTTGTCACAAGTTGGAACTTTTTATCCATAAATTGAGATGAAACCTTTTCAAAACATTGGTTGACTGATGTATGAAGGATTGCCCACCCACAATATGTAACCCAGGGTTAAAGAGACAAGCATTGTTTTCACATTTAACTTCATTTGTGCTTTTTGGCATAAGGAGAAGAAGGAGATCTCTATTAACTGGATTGCTGTTTCTTTCTGGATCATAACTATAGCACCAAGATTCATCTCCAGTTATGACTGGAGTTATGAGCAGGTTGACACACAAAGTTTGCTGTCACTTATTTCATGCCCAATTCCTTCGAAAATTCAACAATGGTCCGACAGGGATCTTCCAGAATAGATTGATGAATTTTCATCACATTTTCATCTAATTGGAAATTTGAAGGACAACCGGAATGAGGTTGATCATTAATTAACATTACACCTAACAAGAGAGACATTCATAGACTTGTGTTTTACTCATGACAGCTTATTTGTAGGCTGGCTATAGCTTAACAACCATTTCTGTTACTTTTTTTCCCCCAGAATGAAACAACTGCATGTTGTTCATATGAATCAGCCATTGTAAAATAATCAAAAGATTGAACACCAACCTCCCGCCACATCTGCTGGCGTACTGCCTCAGAAGGGTTCCACAGACATTCACCTAGTGACAGAAACCTGTACTAATAATCCCCCTGCCCACCAGAAGACAATTCAAGTATCTTTTGAGTACCCCAAAATTGTCTTATAGCCGAGAACTCGAACCGAACTTCAAACCCCATTAAAGTCAATGGGAGAAGATGTTCTGGTTAATTTTTATACCCATACAGGTGAGGAGAAGCTGCAAATAGCATCCATAACAGTAAAATTACAACTTAGTGAAGAAAATTTGTCTCTAAGAGTCACAGAAAAAAATTCACAGGCTAAAATAATTAATTCCTTTTAATGGCTAACTGAAAAGATGAGGACAGTGTAGCTATAGGAGGTGGAGCGCTAGCAGCTTCCACGGGGCCCCTTTGACACATAAGAAGACACCGGTATTGGAATGGCACATGGTAACTGGCAGGAGCCCCCTATCACTTTTTGGACCCGGGCCCAAGAAAATGCCATATATTGGGTGGCAGCAAGAACATCCCAATGGGGAACATGGAGGTTCAGTTGGCGGTGCCATAGTTATAGGGGGTGCAGCAGTAGGCAGGGCTGCCGTCAGTCCTCTATTAACAATTTCAAGGCCCCATGCAGCTAAATCAAATGGGGCCCCCACCCATTACTAGTTCCTATTTTTAACATATCATCGGGGCCCCTTTTTGATTAGGATCACTGACAGGAATACTGCCACATTGGCTCCCCTGGCACACCTTTTACAGTAGCATGACCCCCAAACCTGCAAAAATGTCCTTATGGACACTCAAAATAAAATTAGCAAGAAGAAATGAGTATGTAAAATAAGCTTTTTTTTAATAGGACCTTTACTAATGGTGTCTTTTACAGTGGCCTGACCCCAAAACCAACAAAAATGACCTTATGGACACTCAGAATAAAATTAGCATGAAGAAATGATCTTTATGAAACAAGATTTTTGGGAATGGGACATTGACTATCGCTGTCTTTTACAGCAGCACAACCTCAAAAGCATCAAAAATTACCTTTCGGACACTCAATAAAATTAGCAAGAGGAAATGACTATTGAAAACAAGATTTTTTTGAATAGGACAAATAGGAAAATATTAAAAAAGTCAAGATTTGCTCACAGTCTCTTATTGAAGAACTGTACTCCACAGACAGCCAATCAACAGTGTTCTTAAATGCCTATACTTTGCAATGGGCAAATAGATTATAAACGGAATTTTTTTCTATGAATATCGGTGAAATGGGGTCATCTGGAAGAACTCTCACAGAAAATCAAGTGGTCTTAAATAACTATACTTTGCAACGGGCATATAGATTATAAACAGATTTTTTTTCTATGGAATATCCATACAAAACTAAATTAGCTTCTTAACTATTGCTGTGCCCTAAGCTAGCTGTCTGCCCCCCCTCCCACCTCCTTGAGTAATCTCACTGGCAGCTTTTCCTGTGTTAAACTGCTATTAAATGGTATTTCTGCCTGCTGGCAAACCAGCAGACATAGGCAGCAGTGTGTTCACTACAGAAAGTAAGCTGGAAATGGCATTCAACACGAAATACCGTGACATACACATAAGACGGTCATGTGATTTTAGCAGCCAATGAGATCCCTACACCCTCACTGGTGACGTTTTTGACCCCCATCTCTGTGCTCTGCACTGATTTGCTGCCCGCCAACTGAAGGAAGCAGCTGAAAAAGGTGCCGAACGCCTGTGCCGAACCCAAACTTTTTACAGAACTTGCGGCAAAAAATTTGGTTCGGCTTGGGTTCGGAAAAAACGTAAAGTTCGTGCCGAACTAACCATTTTCCGAACGGTTCGTCTCAACACTAGAGTTGTCTATTGATACATGTATGTTTATTGCCATGGCACATCCGTTTAAACAGATGTAGATAAGGCATGCACAAGAGCCTCTACACTATTCCTTAATAATAGCCTATCCTGCATTATATAGGCAAAATTGTTGCAGTGCACAGGTGTTCAGAATTCAAAATAGTACAGTTTAGTGCTAAGTTTCTTGATTTTAGTGAAATTTCACAAATGTCTAGGTGCCAGACATTGAAGAAAAGAAGTGTCCATCTTTTATTCTTTCTCTTTTCACTTTTTTAACATTTGTAACATATCATGGTAAAAGGGGGTAAGCACCAAGATATTTATATGCACATTCCTCCAATATTTATGATGGATGTGCACAAATATAAAACATAACTTTTAATAAAAATAAATAAGAATTGAGAAAGAAAACGAAAAGACACCCTCAAATATACCCTATCAAAGACCTGTCTGCCTCAAAAATGGGAAATCGCCCCAATCAGGGCGCCCCCACACTGGAACCTAAACTAACCCTGTCCCTAGCTACATCTAAATGAAAAAAAGAAAAACACATATACCACAAATGGAGTGCACAAACAAAAAAAGTGCTGTGATAAATAACAATACAACAGACAATATACGTTTGATGTTCAATAATACTATGAATTGATGATGCATCATAGGAAGATGATCAATAACGCATAAATATTCCAATATTCCAACGCGTTTCCCCCCTAGATACTGGGGTTCATCAGGGAAAAATTGCAGTTGATAACAACAATACGGAACATCTAAGGAAAAATCAACAAGATGTATGCAATAAATATAACTCACGTCCCTTAATGATGGAAAACAGGGCTGGTAAGATAGAGGACGGGGTCCAGGATAAGTCATGTACAGATCCCCGCTATCTGATTACTGAGACAGGTATGTTTTATGTATCTTTTTTCTAGGTGTTATACCTGTAGTTGTTTTGGTTTAAATTGTATTGGTATACCCAGAACTTCATTTCATTATATCAAGGGTTCTCTACACCTATACATCGTGCTTAAGTAGAGTACATGGTAGTGTTTATGTGCACAAATAGCAAAACCTAGTATTTCTTTCTGTATCTGGGTATTTACATTGTGTTATCAGATGGTAGTGAAAGCAAATTCACCAAACTTCAGTGATTTATAGTATCTGCAGCACACTGCCTCTGAAATGCACCACTTTTTGGTGAATTTTAAGACACTTTTCTGGTGCAATCACAATGTGGGTCATTGTATGAATTAATAGAGAATTCTTATTTCAGATATTTAGGGCAACATGCATGAAATTTGGCGTTAACAAGCCAAATTTCATGCGCCTAATAGTAGGCTAGAATGCGTCTGATTTATGAACCCGTTCTACAGCGCCCTAGTGCTAGGATGACATTTCTGGCTCAGGTATACCACTTTGAAATTGGTCTACCTGTTCCAACTGTAATGCATCTAGAAATGCCATAGCGGAGCTATATAAATATGTAGCTTCGCTACGATTCTAGTGCGCCCCACCTCCCGCACCCCCTCCACCCTCGAGATCAGGCGCATTACAAAGTACAGCAGGCGCTATGTGGTGTGCATGATAATGGCGTGCGTGAGATTTAAATGTGAGTGAACGGGGCTGTGCCTAATATCAGGCTGTAAAGATGCCAAAAATCTGGCGCAGCCCCGTTCATACATGTCGCTCTTATTGTATATCCAGAGATCTGATAAATTCAGGTCTCACCTCTGGTGCCCATATATAATTCTAGAATGACGCTCCCTCCACCTCTTATCCTGATTCATTCCATAGCCGTGGGGAAGTTGCTGTGCATCTCTCCCCATACACTTCTGTTGGAGTTCTAAAAAGCAGTCGATTTTGAGATTAGATGGGACCCCAGTCTTTCAGATATTTATGATATATTCTGTGGAAATGACATAAATATCTTAGATGGGAATACTTCTTTAATAAACCCTTTTCCCTTTAAAATAATCTCAGAAAAGCGGGATGGGGAAAAAAGCAATAACAAGTTTTAAAAAGTGAATTTCATAAAATTTATGTTTTTAAAATCCCTATTTTTCATTTTAAATAGCATGGAAAATTCAGGGAAAGAGCCGGGGCAAGTTTCAAAATTGTGATTTTGTATTTTTTGGGGGGGCATTCAATGAATCCCTTTTTCCCTTCTTGGATAAATTTGTTTTTTTGACAAAATTTCCATAAATTATTTGGAACAGTGATTTGCCGGGCCCAGAAAATTTCCCTTAAAAACAGCTTGTTTTTTACGGGAAACAGCGCTGTTTTGGTTGGGGTCCAAGCTCACAAATTTTGACTTCATGCACCCAAGCAGCTTATGGTAATAAATTAGTTGGAGGCTGTGATCAGAAATAATTGTTTATTTTTGGCAAGATAATTCAGGTCTCACCTCTGGTGAGACATAGTATGAAATGTTTTTGAAAAACTTTTTTCCCCTGTAGTTCATTAAAATTTGGGTTTCTGGGTATACGTAGTGTTAGGCATTTTGCTTCCCTGAAAATAAACACAGGATTTCCCTGCGGGCCCACGGGGTTTCGGGTGACCTGAAACACACAAGGGCCACTTTATGAAAACTGACTAGGTTAAAACTCACTTTTTTTGCCCAAAGCAACAATCAGAGGGCCCCTCTTTTTTCCAAAGCGAAAATTATAAAAAATTGAAAAGGGGCGCTCGGGATTGGTGACAGGGGAAAAAAAAGTGAGTTTTTAAAACCTAGTCAGTTTTCATAAAAATGTGGCCCATAGCTTTGTTGTGGGGGAACTAAAAAGTAAATTTTGGGTCTATGCAGTCCCATGGGGAAGGTTAAAAATTTAAACGGGAAGGGCATAGACCCCGCTTTCTTAAAACTTAAAAAAGCACAGTGACCCCCTCATTATGAAAATTTGTCTGGGACTTTCTTTTGTTGCCCATAGCAAAAAAAGAAAGAGGGGCCCCTTTTCCGTTCATATAGTACTCAGAAAAAAAAAAAGGGGTTCTTGTTTGGGTTTGCTAGGGGGAAACAAAAAAAAGTCTTGGGTTTTAAACCCCGTTTTAAATACATGTCCCTCAGGTCTTTCCCCAGAATGCAGGTAAACCCGACCTAACAGAGGCTTTTTGCATCAAAGTTTCCCTCTTTTAAAATTTGGCAGGTTTTTAGTGGAAAATTACTGGTATTTAAACTGGGCCCTTAAATCAATTTTTTAGGGCCTAAGGAAAAAAAAGAAAGGGGCCCTTTTGAATTTTTGGGTGTGAAAAAAAAAAGAAAAAAAAATATCCCTTGGTACTGATATTGTTGTTAAAAAAAAAGACCAATTTTGGGCTATAAATTTTTTGGTTTCGGGAAGCTTCCCCTTTTTGAAAAATTGTGGGGAAAAAAAGGTTTTGCAACCTTTAAAACCCCTGAAAAAATTTAGAGCTCAAAAAAAAACCTTTCTAAATTTTTAAACCACAAAAAACCATTTTGGTCATTTTTGGAAAAAACTTTTCCCCTTTCAAATATCTTGAACGGGTCTTTTAAAATTTTGACAGAAACCTTTTATAAAAGTGCCATGAATTTCCCCAAACTTTTTTTGCTTTGCCCTGTACTGAAAGGCAGTTTTTGACAATAGAAAAGGGCCAAGAAATGAGCATTGACTGCCAGTTTTTAGGGTCTTTTAAAAAAGAAGTAAATTTCGTTAACCATAAACCCCAACAATACTTTTAATCCCCGGGCCCGGGCCCCAGTTAAATTTAAATTATTTTATCAGCCCTTTTGTTTTTTTTGCGTTCAGCCCAAAAGTGCAGGAAAGGTTTTATCCCAAGGAGTTTTTTAAAAAGGGGTTTTTCCCTCGCTCCCAAAAATCATATCAAAAAACTATGGGGACATTTAAAAATAAGCATTTTTTGAAATTTGGGTTTTGCATTCCCTTTAATTAAATTTAAATTGGCCAAAAATGTATAAAAACCCGTTTTGGGTCTAAGACTTTTTTTGTTGCCCATAGAAACCCCAATTAGAGCTCCCCTTTAAATTTCATAAAAGTGCTCTAAAAAAAATAAAAAGGGGCCCACTCTGATTGGTTGCTATGGGCAACAGGAAAGTCTTAGACCAAGTAAAGTTTTTTTTTACATGTCCCCCTTAGAATGGGAAGATTTTGGAGCTTTTCTGTGATCTATAGCTTTTTCTGCAGGTTGGGGGTTTTGGCACCCACTTTTTAAAGGTGATTGGCTGACTGTTTATTGGGAGGGGAAACACCCATGCGCGGGGTTGTTGGGCTCCCCCCCCCCCCCTCCCCACTCAAGGGCCCTCCTCCCCCTTTGACCCATGTAAAACCCCAAAAAAGTGAAACTAACGTTTGAGTTTGCCTAAAAGTTTGGCTGCTGGCTCAAAACTATTCCCCCCAGCCCCCTAAGGGAAACGACCGGGGCATCACTAAACCATCTAGGTGATAGATTCACTCTCCCCTCATATAACCCATTTTCTTATACACCCTTATTCCAATCACCCAAATAAAAACAGCCTTATACAGTTTTGGATTCCCTTCCTGTCTGATAACGTGGGGGGAGGGGGGGGGGGGGCGTTTTGCATTCCCCCACAAAATGTTTGAAAAATAAGAAAAAACCCAAATTTCCTCGAAAGTTTCAAACTTTAAAACCCCTTTAAGAAAAGCAAAGAATCCTATTTTCGGGACAAAAATGGGACCCCCATTCCTCCCCTCAAAACATCCGAAATTTCCCTCCTTTTTTCCAGATGTTTTACAGGCAGATGTAAAATAGAGGGGATGCTACACAATAATAAAATAACAAAAAAAATGGAACTTTCATCTTTAGATATGTGGTGGTTTTAAATAAAACTTTGGGTGTAAGAAAAATTTTCCGGGGTCCCTTGCATTCTTGTTTTCTTTACATTTTACACAACGTCCCAAATTTTTTTGGGGAAATTGGGGGTTGTTTTACCCCTATTTAAAAATGCGAATTTCTTTTTGTGAATTTAGTTTTAAAAAATTCTTGTTTGGGTAACAAGGAAAAAAAAAAAAGAGATTTCTGTTAAACCCAAAACTTTCCGCCCTTTTGGGCACAAAAAGGGAAGGAATATGGAAATTTTTTTTAAGAATTAATTTGGGAGCAGAAACTGGGAAAAATTAAAAAGGGGATCCTACTTCTCAAACTAATTTTTACGGGAAAAAGGGGAAGAAAAATATTGTATCTCTTTTAAAAAAATGGTCCGATTACCATATGTAATGCTTTTTTAAGGAGGTTTGCATAGTTTGGGTTTAGAATTTTAACGAGACCCAAACAGGAAACATTAAGGATTTTTTTAAAGGGCGTTCTATTATTCGTATTTTATGAAGACCCTTTTTAATTTAAAATTTTTTTACATTTTTAGATAATTTTAAATTACTTTTGGGGGTTTTGAAAAAACGAAAATTTAAAAGGAAAAAAAAAGGGCACAAATTGCACAAAAAACTTTTTATTTTAAACAAACACCAAAAAAAGCTCTTTAACCCTTGACCCCAAAAACTCCCCAAGTGTTTCCCATGGTATTTGCAACCCAAAATGTTAACAGTTTGAAACATTTAAAGTTTTTTTTCTTACCACAAGCCAAATTTTTACTCAGTTGGGCCCTCAGGCTCGTGGGGGGTTCTACAAACAGTGATTAGCATATTCAAAATTTTAGCGAGCGTTTTCCTTTTTAGTGCTGAAAATGTTACCCCTAACCCAAAAAACTGTTCTTACAAAAACCATGCTTTCATTTCCCCAAAAGCATATGTACCTTTCTTTAATGAAGTTAACTTGCTAAATATTTAAATTGTTTTCTCAGGGCTCAGGGCGTCCATGGGGTGGGATCAATTCCCCGCCCTTTAGCCCCTCCACTAATTTGCTCCCGATGTTTTTTGGTATTCAAATAACTGTAGGACCTGTGTTTTAAATCAGAGAGCTCATAAAATGTCTTTTATCTCCCTGGGCTAAAAAAAATTATTTTCTAAATTTTAAATTTTGAAAAAGTCTTCATTTAACAGCCCCCCTTTATGTTCATAGTTAATCTTTGTAATGAGAAAACCCCTTAAGTTCTGTACATTGAAATGTGGGGCCTCCATGGATCTTGAGCTGATGTTTTCATTAGTACCATTTTGGAGTTCATATGACGGCTTTTGATATTTTTTTTTAAAAGGGTTTTGGGAAAGGGTGAAGGATAAAAAAAAAATAAAACATTCCTTTTGGGGGTGTTTTTTTTCTATTTTTTTACATGGTCATCATGCAGTATAAAAACTTTTTTCTCAGCAGGTTGATAGATTTTAAAACCCATACCAAATTTTTATATTTTTAAAGTTTTTTCTGCTTTTAACACAATTTAAAAACAAAGTTTTTGGAAACGCCATAGTCAGAGAGGGCCCTAATTTTTTAAATTTCTTCCCGTGTAAAGGAAAAAGAAAAAAGGGGCCTTTTTTTTTGTGGGATGAGTTGGCATTTTCATTGCTACCATTTTGAGGGGGAATAAGTCCGTGTTTGGGAGGCAGGGTAAAGAAACTACTGCAATCCTAGTAGCATTTTTATTTTAAACAGTGCTCGCTGTGCAGTATTCATGACATGCTAGTTTTACTCCATGGGTTGATACAATTTTGATGATACCCATTTTCTATAGTTTTAAATAGTTTATTTATGCTGGTCTTGAATCTGTAATCTGTAGTTCACTATAAAAATACATAGCAGTACATAGAAGTTATATTATGTATTGTTAACTGTCAATCACTATGCCTGACTGTGCCCTCAGGGCACAGTCAGCTGTAGTGCCATCACAGGCAATCCGGAAGCCTTTGTTTAAGCTATTGGGTTGCTAGGGAAGGCACTGGCACCCCAAATTCATGCCACAGTGGTGCCGATATAGACAGAGGAAGCTTCTTTGTCTTCCTCTTAGCTGCCACCATGGCATGTAAGAGGTTAATTAGCCGCAACCAGAGCAAGCTCCAGTCATGGCTGACAGAATATGGGGCCAGTTGTAATATACTGCTGGTTCCATACAATGATCATGCGGCCTCTGCATGTGAGCCCACTTGATTTTCTGGATATACCCATGTGTCTATTTGCAGGAATACCTTTGCGCAATGTCGAGAAGGGGTTAAGCCACTCCCGAACATTTTTTTCTGTGTTTTTTTTTTTATAACACTGCTTGTCTGTCTCACATGAAAGTGAAGTTTCCATATAGGTAAAAGTATTTAAATAACTTTATTTGTGTTTAAAATGCTAGGTGTTTCAAACGTGAACTATCTCCTGTCTTAGGAAACTTACCAGGCAGCAAATGATGTCCATTTAACTCTAGTATTTGCAGCAGTGATGTACTGAAATGGCTATGAAGCTCTGATGCAGTTAATGTATTTTACAGTTGACTTTCAAATTCCCCCATGAAGTGATCACCCAACAAATTGAGTCCATTAATCACCATTTTAAAGCTGTGCAACCCTGGCCAAAATGTATCCTTGGAAGAATCTCTAAGGTCGATTTCACACAGTGAATTTTTGTAAGTTTTTTGGTGTTTTTTTTTTTTTCAGAAATGCACAGTATTAAACTACCTTTAGGCCATGTTCACACGCCTTAAAATTGGACGTATTTCAGTCCGTAATTATGCGCCGGAGTGCGCAAATTACGTCTGGAATACGTCCAAGTCATTACGGTAATCCACAGTTCTCATAGAGAACTATGGATTACGTCTCCTCTCCCTGCTCGGTGAATCCGCCGGACGGGGAGATAATTGACATGTGAATTACTAGCGGCGTATACGCGCCGCTGGTAATGCAAGTCTATGGACCGGCGAAGTGCCGGCCCCCCGCTCCCTCCCCCGCTCCCACCCCGCCCCCGGCCACATGGCGTAATTAAACCCTGCAAATATACCGTGTGAACCTAGCCTTATTGTTGTGCATTTCTGAAAAAAAAACAACGCATTTTTGGTGTTTTTTTTCAGAAATGCACAGCAGTAAAGCCAATTTTATGATGTGCATTTCTGCAAACAAAGTAAAAACAACCAAAAAATGCACCAAAAACGCACTGTGTAAAAGTTGTCTACACAGCAATGTTAAAAGGGTGTCCAAAATCCAACAGCATTTTAACTTTCCTGGACCACGTTTTTGGTGCTGATTTCCACAAAAAAGTCATGGTCGGTTTTCAGATTTTTCCATCGTTCCCTTACATTGAATGTATGTGAATCCAATGGCAATCTGGTGGAATATGCAGCATATTCAGGGATCAAAGTATATAGGTTATGAGAAAGCATAATGGGTTATACTGTCACAGCACCCCCTTCCCTCAGCCCGCGGGCCCGCGGGCGCACCCTGACGCCCATCCCCGTGTGCCCACCGTGTTCCGGGTAGCCGCCTCTGCCGCTGGACGAGCCGGGGGTCTGGCAACTGCCAGGGACTCACCTAACCTCGCTCCATTGCCGTCCGCTCCTTCTTCCGCCGAGGCGCGCGTGCCAGTTGTCCTAAGCGCAGCGCTCGGTTCTCGAGGATTTAAAGGGCCAGCGCCCAGTTTAATTGGCTAAATGCCGATGCGCATTTTTTTTTTTTTTTTTTCTTTTTAGTTTTTTTTTTTTTTTTATTTTTTAGTTTTTTTATTGTTTTTTTTTTTTTTTTTTTTTTTTTTTTTTTTTTTTTATTTTTTTTTTTTTTCCCCTACTTAAGGTACATTCCCACTACACTCCTTGCTGGATCTAATTTTCCTTCTGCTTACTAAAGCGTTCCCAAAGGGTATTCTCGCCTTTCCGTGGACCAGACCACTTGCTACGTGTCTCGACTCTGAACCTCTGCCGTCTGCCCCGACCTTCCTGCCAGTGCCACGACCTCGAACCATTGCCGCCTGTCTGGACCTTCTGCCTTCCCACGACTACGATTCTCGACTACTGAGTTCGGTACCACGCTGCACCTCGGCTGCCCCCGCAAGCAATTACGTCAGGGGACGACCTGTAGCCTCACGCCGCAGCAAGTCCCATCCCTCTCTTGCGGCGGGGCTCTGGTGAAAACCGGGGGCTATTAGATTCCGATCCTGGCGTGGCTTAACTGCCATCGCTTGCGGTGGTCCGGCGGATCCACTACCCAGCCCTTACATATACCTATAGTTTTACTATTTATAAATGCAAGAACCGCAAAATTAATTCTCTGGGCTGCCCAGAGATAATTGTTACAAGTCGCAAAATGATGTGAGCCCTAATGATGCTTTTCCTGCACAAAGGCTACCATGTTTTAATTGCTAATTATTATACTTGTATTGCCCTTTTTAACTCCATCTGTGCTGGAAATAGGGAGGCCCGCAGAATAGTCTGCAAATAGAGTGCAATTCCCAAAACATTTAGGGGCAAAATTTATGAAAACTGGTGCAGGATAAACTCCTCCATACAGATCTTCTCGAACTCTTTCAGGTTTTAGGGCTGTCGCTGGGCTACACTGATTTCCGCTCCTCCAAAGTTTTTGATGGGTTCAGGTCTAGTAGACTGGCAAGGGCATCCCCATGCACCATTGTAATTCTTCTGTACGGAGGCTTACGTCATTAGTTCAAGGCTCTAGAGGGAAGGAGGTTGTTGGCCAAAATCTTGCGATACACGGCCACATCCATCCTCCCTTCAATATGGTACAGTCGTCATGTCCCAATTGCAGAAAAGAACCTCAAAAGTAAGATTCCACCCCCATGCTTCATGGTTGGGGCTCTGTTCATGTGGTTGTACTCATCTTACTTCTTCATCCAAAACGTGAGAGTGAGTTTATAGCAAAAGTTCTATTATGTTCTTCAACTAACTACAGGCCTTCTCCCATGCTTCCTCTGATCATCAAGATGCAATGGTGGAGCATTTCAAGACAGGCCCTGGACATGTGCTGGTGTGAGCAGGGTGAACTTGCGTGTTCTGCATTATTTTAATCAATGACAGAGTAGGGTGTTACGGTAATATTGGAGAATGTGGTCCCAGCTCTATTCAGGTCATTGACCATGTCCTCCCATGTAGTCTAGGGCTGATATCTCTGAATCATCCGTACCCCATGAGGTGAGATCTTGCATGAACAGCAGATCGAGGAAGATTGAACATCATCTTGTGTTTCTTCCACTTTCTAATAATTGCGCCAACAGTTGTTTGCTCTCACCAATGCGTTCCTATTGCTTGTAGCACATCCCTAGCCTTGTAACAGGTCCTATAATTTTTTCTATTGTCCTTTGATAACTCTTTGGTCTTTGACCATGGTGGAGAGTTGGAGCACATTGATTAGTATGTGACAGGTATTCTTTTTACAGTAATGAGTTCAAACAGTGCAATTAATACAGGTAACGATGCAGAGTAGGAGGCTTCCCTTAAGAAGAACTCACAGTTCTATGATAGCCAGAATTCTTGCTGGTTGGTAGATGATCACATACTTACAACACTGGAAATATTAAGAGACACTGCAAATTTTAAGTTTCCTGATATTTTCACTTCAGATGTAAATGTTTTGGAAAAATGTATCAATGTTTATTTTATTATAAAATCTACTGACAACATGTCCTCCCGACATTCAAAGCAAAGAAATTGTAGTTATTGCATTAAATGAAATCTTCAAACAATAAAAAAGAAGCAGTGCTGTCCAGAACCCTCAAATAATGTAAAATAAAAGAAGTTCATATTTGATTTAGAAACAATAAGACTAATGTTTAAGTCAGGAAGAGTTCCAGAAATCAATATTTGTAGAATAATCATGATTTTTATCATTCAAATTCCATTTGCGTATTCCTAGCACTTTGTTTGCCATCCAGCTTGTCCTAAGGCAAGAGGATTTCGAAGACCACAGCCGTTTTTTTTTTATACTTTCCTTCATTAAATAAGATTTGGTTCACATAAACAAAGCAGATAAGTAGAATGAGGATTACTTTGTTGGAATTCAACTGACCTGGAATGTATGGCTGTCAGACATGAGAGATGCTGGATTTTTAGAATTTTTAGTTTTTTTGTTTAAATTTTTATTTAAATTTGAATGTGGTACTGAGTATCAAATTACAAACTTCGCCATTCTGTGTAGGTGAAAAAACTAGCAAAATTGCCATTGTATTTATTTTACCCATCGTAGATATATTATAACTTTTTACATTTTATCTGGAATTTGATCAACTACTGATATTCTGCTATAGCATTGGATAAGAATGATTGAATTACTTAATTAATGTTTCTACTTTTTGTCAATTATAAATATTTTTATATTTGACTGGATTTTATTATGTTAGGGGCTGAACCCAAAGTTTTGTGTTTTTTGCCAATAAAAGATGATTTCTAGGATCACACCCTGTAGAGACCGATCAAGACCACTTAAGTGTTTGTGTCTTTTGTCTCTTCCGGCCGGAGTTCCCTCCCCTAAGGGAACTAATAATAGCTAATCATTTGAATCCTACAGGAAATCTGGTGGATTCTGCTCTGTTCTGAGTAATAAAGAACCCACCTAAAGTCTTGAAACGACACAGTCTATAATAAATTTAAGCATATCTACTAAATATTGGCCCTCATTTACTATTGTGTTCGCAGCAGAGTGTCTTAAAACGTTTATTTTTTTTTTATAAAAAGAGGAGCAGAAATTAATCTGGACCTCTAGCTATTAAACAAGTGGAGGCTTATAAGGCGCTATAAGAACTAGGGGTTACTTGTCTGAAAACTGTCTAGGTCTAAAATTCATTTTGCTTCCCACAGAAACCAAAAAGCGCTCCACTCTCATTTAAGAGCACTATATGAAATGAAAGGGGCACTCCCTGATTGGATTGCTATATGGCAACGAAAGTGAGTTTTAGACCTAGACAGTTTTCATACATGTGGCCCTAGATATGCATCAGTAGTGTGTCTATTTATTAGCACTGAAGATATAGATAAAAGAGGATAGATAGATATAATCTACATGTTTTGTGTGTTCACAGACACGCTTGGATTAATTTCTGTCCCTCTTTTTATTAAAAAAAATATAAATTTTAATCTATTGCCTCAGAGACCTACATGTGCCATCACTCGAGGGAATTGGAGTGTTGGCTGCTGGAACCGTTGAATTATTCCTATTGAATTATCACCTTTTGTTCATTTGCAGTGCACATTTGTTCTTCAAGAAAAGTATCTTAAAATGCCCCAAAAAGTGTGACATATTGCAACAAACTTTTTGCCAAAAATTTGCCAAAATTTTAGCATAGAAAATAAGCCAAAAAAAGTTGGCCTAAAAAGAGCTGCACTAAATGTATCCATGAGTTACCATGATGGATCTAAGTTTCTGCTAACTTTTAGACAGCGTTGGTAAATGTTAAAAAATAATGAAGTTTGTAATGTATTCACCTTAATGATTTAGCTTCATGTCCATGATGCTGATTTGCTTTAGTGCTAGGTCAAGTTACCATGGCAGTTAATGATATCTTCAAAAAGAAAGTTTATTTTGTTTAGCAGTGACTAGCCACAATGTGACACTGAGTGAACATAATTACAATTACATTATGGAAACACAATGGACCAGTGTGAGAAAAGAACAGAATCATTTAGGTAAGTACTTACAAAACCCTTTAATGGCCACAAGTCCTTAGTTTGCAGCAACATCTTTGGCTGTTACCGCTGTAACACCTTCAATCAGGCAGGAGCAGATTAGGTGCCCAGTAGTTAGTGAAAGCTGGAGACCCTGTAGCGAAGATAGAAGTGGTTTACACTCGCTTCTGTCTTCTCTTTACAACTTGTATAGTGTCATAATTTATGTAATTACATTTGAGCTTGAACCAAACCTATATGAGTAGGTCAATAATGCATTTATCAACTTTTTTTAGTTTGATGTTCTTTGTAGTTGTTACATTCTGGGAAATGTACACCAGCTAGAATCTCATCGGTTATGTAATTCAGAGGCTATGGAGCTTCATTAAAGGCAAACTGAGCACAAAAGTAACACTTTTAATTTATGGAAAAATAACTTTCTCATTGTGCCTTCTGTCAGGTTCTTTATTTGTTGAATTAAAATTAACTGTGAATCTTTATTAACCAAACCTTCAGTTATGCAAATATTATTTTAATACATTTGCTTTTTTTACTATTTTTCTAATTTTGTTTTTTATTACAAGCTTCTCTCTAGTTCGTTAGTCATTAATAGATTAAAGGATTTTTTATGAAAACTAGATCAAAAGACAAATAGAAGTGCCCAAATCAACCAATCAGAGCACTGATTTAATTTTTTGTAAACTAGGAAAACTGTATGCAATTGACATACTCACTTTGTATGCAGATTAGAAAGGAAAGGCAGAAGAAAGATTTATGCTTCATTAATTCCATACACAATATATCCTCCACCCAATAACCCCCGCAGAAACAAACATCTGATAATTAACATATATCCAGTTTAGAGACAACCTCCAATTCATTAAAAAAGACCTGATGCAAATAAATGATATTGAAGGCAACAAGATCCAATTTAGACCGACCGTATTTTCTCAGAAAATTCAGACAAAATTCAAACATTCTCTATCCTTTTATCCATTGCGAAGAGTTAACAAAGATTATGGCATAAATAGTATGCCAGAACAACCCTAGAATCCCTGAAAAAAAAAAAAAAAAAAAAAAGTACATTGTCTTATATTAATTTTGCTCCTTAAGAATGAGCAAATACTTATATTTAGGGATTTTTTTTTCCTATGAACATAATTCACATATAATGTTGAACAAAAAAATCACATGTATTATATACTGTATTGATTTCAACACAAACCACAGCATAAACAGCCAAACTCTGAATTGCATAACTAAAAATGCACTATGTCTTATTTTCAGGGGTGTCTTATTTACGGGGAAACAGGGTAACAGCAACATTACAATTTCAATAACATTTTCAAGATCTCAGAATCCATGAAACTGAAAGTGTCTTTTTAATAAATCACCATGAAATAATGATAATTTTCCACACTACTGCATGTTAGCAAGATAGGATGTAGGTAAACCCCCAAACCGAAGTAGGTTAGATAGGTAAACCCCTTTTAGTTCCTCCTATTATTTATGTATATACACACCTTTAGTAGGTAGATTTATAGGTCCCCCAAATAGGGTAGGTATCTAGGTCCCCTATAAGTAGATAAGTAGTTATATAGCCCCGCCCCCCTAAATTAGCAGAAAAATAGGTCCCTAGTAGGTAGTTATATAGGCCCCTATAGGTAGGTCGGTAGGTATATAGGGCCCCTATAGCTAGGTAGGAATCTAGCCCCCTTAGTCCGTAGGTATGTACAGAGGCTCCCCAATAGGTATGTATATAAGCCCCCCTATATATACAGGCACCTAATAGGTAAATATAGCCCCCCTTAGGTAGATATATGCCCCCTGTAAGTTGGTATATAGGACCCTTGTAGGTAGATACATATGCTCCCTGTAGGTAAATATATATGTCCCTTTTAGTAGGTTTATGCCTCCTGTAGGTAGATATATGCTCCTGGTAGGTAGGTATTTGCCCCCTGGGGGAAGGTATTTGCTCCAAGTAGGTAGTTATATGGGCCTTGTAGGTAGGTATTTCCCTCTGTAGGTAGGTATTTGTCCGCTGTAGGTAGGTATTTTCCCCCTGTAGGTTTAAAATAGACAAGGATAATGGTAAAAAGAAAATTAAAAAGATACTCACCTTTCCATGTTCCCGTGCCACGTCGCTTGCTCAGGGAGCAGGTGTACAATGTAAGCAGTGTGACGTCATCACGTTGCTTACACTGACACACTGCTTCTGGGAATATCCTGGACTGACAGCTAGGAGACTCAGTGTCGCAGGAGACGTGATGAAAGCCATGTATCATGCCCCCTTCGACGCCCCTACAGCGCTCACTTCCTACAGGGGGCATATACCTACAGATAATGGCCTGTCCTGCCTTCTCCCTGTAGGAGCAGCTTCACAGCTAGTGTGCAGCTGCTTACTCTGTGCAGCCATTTTAAAATGGCCGTACAGAGACAGATAGTAATAGCCAGGAGGGCGAGGTGGGTGGCGCTGTCCTGGGTGATCGCCTGCCCTTAGGAACGGCCCTGCTAACAGATGTCTCTCCGGCTGACTGAGCATAAGTATTGAGCTCAGTCAGCCTGACCAGTAAGTGACTCACAACCTGTCCAGAGGCACATACTCTAAATTCCAGGACGGGTTTGTAGTGGTGAAGAAGCACCGCAGCCATTTTTATTACCCCTAATATCTTTTTTTTTTTTTTTTTGTTTCATTTCAAAGTTCAAAGATATATTTATCTAGAGGTTTAGCTTGAAGAAATTCATTCTATCATCTTACTTAAAGATTCTCCTTTTTATATTACGATCCTATTTATTTTTATGTGCTGATGTGCCATAAAGCTCTAGTACCTTGAATCCAGTTGTTTTGGCCTACGAAAAGCACCTATGGGATTTACTATAGTATGGTGCTGCTATTTTGATACTTTTCTTTTCAGAAAACTAAAATTAGGTTCAAACAATTAAGAGTTAGAGTTCTGTATACCTATCTTCCCTTTTAAGTTCCAAAGTATTTAAAAACCCCAAAAAATGAACAAATCTTGTGTCTTAGACAGTGCCATCTTCCTCCATTCATGGCTAGGCACATATTCTTTAAAATGCTTTTTGCTCGCTTGTTATTTCAATATTTTAATTTTTTTCTATGATACATAGGGCTTTATTTTGGTTTTATTTCTATATAACAATTTGTTTTCATTCAAGTCATATCCAAGAGACATGCAAAAAAAGTAACTTTTTTCTTTTTTTAATTGCAAAAAGTGACACTATATATAAAATATATATATATATATATATATATATATATAATATATATATATGATATATAATAATATATATATAAAATATAATTTACATATATATATACTGTACAGGATGAATACCTAGTCTGGAGTTGTCAAAGTGTAGTTAAAAGCTGCCATTTCGACTAGCTTGGATTTTGTAAACATTGTGTGCCCCATAAGATCATAAAAGACTTTTGAAGGGCAATGTAAGAAAAAATGTTTTTTTGTAGCTTTTTTTTTACTCTAACTAAGGGGCCAGCATATTAGGTTTAGAGCCAGTTACATGCGAAATACAGCATCCTGATATACACTGGAGAGCTGGTCGGAGTTTTCTAAGATTGGAGTCAGGAAGCATTATGGGTACCTGGTAAACTGTGTACAAAATGTTCACTGAGTACCGTGTGATGAGGAAGTCATAAGCAGTAGTAAATATCTCTGTCTTCTCTATAGGGAGTCTAGTTGCTCCTGACAGCCGGTTTTCCCCCTCCTGCAGTTATATGATTTCCATGTAGCTTCAGTTTCTATAAGGACTTTCAGAGGCATTCCTGTAGAATTAGACATTTTTAAACATTCAGTGATCCGTTTCGGAAAGATTTCTTTAACTTCTAGTATCTAGTAGACTGTATTTTTTATTTTTAAAAGCATTTAAATAGCTATAAAGAAGTAGATGGCTGAATATAACTATGATGGTGGGTAAGACCAATGCTTTTTTTTACTGTGCTCTGCTGTTAATAAACACATTTTCCATATGAGAAAATTATGTATTCAGTTAATTGCACATAAATTTCACCTCTTGAAAAACCTCTTTAGCGTTTATTATTGGAAACACTTATTGATTGTAAAGCATCTAATCCCATTAACCAATCAAACCAGATAACCTATCTACAATAAGCATGTGAACACACTTCTGCATCACATCATTATTTACCTTCTTTGTATAGTTTTCTTTTTGATAGAAGTAATTTTGTATTCAGTGTAACTTCATTTTTCATGGTGAGGACTTTACCAGTTATATGATATGTTTGATGTGAAATCATCATCATGTTTGAGTGAAAAGAATTCAATTGGGAGTACTAATGGGGATGGTGAATAATGTAAGTCCAACAGAAACAAAACAGTTTAAGTCCAAGTAAAAACAAAAACTGCAAAGTGATTCTAATTATTAAATGAAGATTCCCATAACTTTTACACATTAATAGCGAGTTAGCTTTAGAAATCAGATAATTGGTTAACTGGTGAAATATGTTTCTTTTGGAATATGTGAAATAGAATTCAGATAACATCAAGAATATTATGGAGGTTATAGAGTTACTATTTTGTCTGGATAAATAAGTGACTTAGACTTATGGGGACAAGTAGGATATTATCCAGGGCTCTCCCTCTTCCAAACATCAGTGTGCATTACTATTCTTATCATGTTATCTAATTAGGTTTGTAATGATACCTGTGCTTTGTCACTTTAATGTATTGCATGTCACTCTAGAATACATTGCTGCTTTAACCCCTTAATGATCAGTTACCACATCACAATGGATATATCGGTAGGTTACGACAGACAGTTATATTCTAGAAAACTAAGTATTCCAAAGCATAACAAGTAATGAAAGGATTGATGCTTAAAGTCCACTAGTAGGACACAAAAAAAGAACATAAAATGATGTTATCTAACGTTTCATACCCCCAAAAAATAAATAAATAAAATAACCCCCTTTTTTTTTAAAATGATTTAATTGTGATAAAAGTGCTTAACTAGAAAATATCTATTATTTGGTATTGATGCAATCATTTTGACATAATAAATGTAACATGGTATTTTTATTGAAAAATGTAAAAAATATTCAATTTTATGTGTCTAAAAATATAAGTACCCTACTCATCCTGCAACTCATCCTGAAAAACACAAGCCTTCATATAGCGATACTGATAGAATATAAAAAAAGATTACAGCATTCTGTGTCACAAAGCTATTTTTTCACAGAAAACATTTTAATTGTGCAAAAGTGTTTAAAAAATATCAAAAACTGTAAACATTTCATATTGCCTCATTCGTAGGGACCTTTAGAATAAAAATAACATTTTTATTTATGTAATCTTAAAATGGTGCCATTAAAATATGTAACTTGTCCCACTAAATCCAAACCCTCATACAGTTACATACCTTTAAAATGAAGAAGATACATTTTTTAATGCAAGTATAAGAAAATCATTTGTCATTTAAAGGGTTGTTCCGGGGATTAAGACAAAAATTAGGGTCCTGCTGCGGAGACTAAAAGAAACTTATACTCACATTCCTCTTTATATCCATTACAGCACTGGATCTGTGGGTGTCTCTATCTGGTCTTAGTTTTCTTCCGCTAGCGGCAGTCAGCGCATCACCATTGCTGCTGCTGATTGGCTGCAGCGGTCACATGCCACTGTCTTACATCACTGTTTAGAGCTGTTCACTTTCAATTGATTATATAAAGTTCTGGAACACGACAGCTCCAGCCAATCAGTGGGTGCAGTGGTGATGTTCTGACTGTCACTGGCGGAAGACAACAGAAGTCCAAGGACAGAAACCCCCCAGGGCCAGTGCTGGAACCAAGGTAATGAAAAAGGTAAGTATGATTTTCTTTTTAAATCTGTGCATCAGCAACCTAATATATTTCAGTGCCTTGCGAAAGTATTCGATCGTCTTGAACTTTTCAACCTTTTGCCACATTTCAGGCTTCAAACACAAAGATATAAAATTGTTATTTTTTTTGTGAAGAATCAACAACAGGTGGGACACAATTGTGAAGATGGACAAAATGTATTGGATATTTTAAACTTTTGTAAAAAAAAAAAAGAACTTGAAAAGTGGGGCGTGCAATATTATTCGGCCCCTTTACTTTCAGTGCAGCAAACTCACTCCAGAAGTTCAGTGAGGATCTCTGAAATGATCCAATTTTTGTCCTAAATGACTGATGATGATAAATATAATCCACCTATGTGTAATCAAGTCTCCGTAAAAAATGCACCTGCTCTCTGATAGTCCCCAGGGTTCTGTTTAAAGCGCCCGAGAGCATCAGGAAGACCAAGGAACACACCCCGGCAGGTCCGTGATACTGTTGTGGAGAAGTTGAAAAACCGGGTTTGGATACAAAAAGATTTCCCAAAATTTAAACATCCCAATGAGCACTGTGCAAGAGATTATATTAAATGGAAAGCGTATCAGACACTGCAAATCTACCAAGGGCCCGGCCCTCCCTCTAAACTTTCATCTCAAACAGGAGAAGACTGATCAGAGATGCAGCCAAGAGGCCCATGATCACTCTGGATGAACTGCAGAGATCTACAGCTGAGGTGGGAAAGTCTTCCATAGACAACAATCAGTCATACACTGCAAAATCTGGCCTTTATGGAAGAGTGGGAAGTAAGAAAGCAATTTTTCAAAGATATCCATAAAAGTCTCATTTAAATTTGCACCTGGGAGACACCAAACTGTGGAAGAAAGGGGCTCGGGTCAGATGAAACCAAAATCCAACTTTTTGGTTTACAATGCAAAACGATATGTTTGGCATAAAAGCAACACAGCTCATCCCCCTGAACCCCCCCATCCCCACTGTCAAACATGGTGGTGGCAGCATCATAGTTTGGGGCTGCTTTTCTTCAGCAGGGACAGGGAAATGGTTAAAATTGATGGGAAGATGGATAGAGTTCAAATACAGGACCATTCTTGAAGAAAACCTGTTGGAGTCTGCAAAAGACCTGAGACTGGGAAGGAGTTTATCTTCCAACAAGACAATGATCCCAAACAAAAAAGCAAAATCTACAATGGAATGGTTCACAAAATAAAACGTATCCAGGTGTTAGAATGCCCAAGTCACAGTCCAGACCTGAATCCAATCGAGAATCTGTGGAAAGAGCTGAAAACTGCTGTTCACAAACACTCTCCATCCAACCTCACTGAGCTCGAGCTGTTTTCCCAAAGGGAAAAATGGGCAAGAATTTCAGTCTCTCGATGTGCAAAACTGATAGAGACCTACCCAAGCAAATAGCAGCTGTAATCGCAGCAAAATGTGGTGCTACAAAGTATTAAGGGGGCCGAATAATTTTGCACGCCCCACTTTTCAGTTTTTTGTTGTTTTTTTTTACAAAAGTTTAAAATATCCAATAAATTTTGTTCCACTTCACAATTGTGTCTCACTTGATGATTCTTCACAAAAAAATTTAAAATGTTATATATTTGTTTGAAGCCTGAAATGTGGCAAAAGGTTGAAAAGTTCAAGGGGGCCGAATACTTTTGCAAGGCGCTGTATCCTTAGAGCAAGATGTTGAAGCCAAGAATGGCAGTTACTTTGGTCTAATGTACAGCCTATTTTGATGTGATGGTGTGCATGGTCAGTACTATACTCTATATTTGGAATCTATTTAATAAAACACCATAAATGCTTGTGCAGATGAGATGCAAAGACCATCCAGTAGACTGTATTCCCTTAGCAACACAAGCAAATATATATTTAGAAATACATACTCTATATGCGTGCCTATTTTAAAGAAGTATTTGAGGTTATATAAAAAAAATATAATCCAGTCTCTTGCTGCTCATGTTTTTTTGTTTTTAAAA
>JAODAL010024125.1:0-61225 GCA_025379985.1 Phyllomedusa bahiana | reverse complement strand
AAAATGGACTCCAGAGTCAGTGGTGTCCTCCTATTCTGGGGCTTGTGGTTGAGCCAAATAGTGCACTAAGGCCACATATGGGATATCTCTAAAAACGGCAGACCTGGAGGAATTGATTTTATGCTGCATTTACCTGGTCACATTTACCGTATTCCAGTGAATAATGGATAAATATTGAAAATCTGCAAAAATAGTGAAATTTTGAAATTTCACCTCCACTTTGCTTTAATTTCTGTGAAATACCTAAAATATTAGCAAACTTCCTAAACACTGTTGTAAATACTTTAAGGGGTCATCTAACATGCAGGTCCCTCAAAGCCATGTGAGAACTGGACTGGTCCCTAAAAAAAATGTATATTGCACATTTTCTTGACAAAGTGATAAATTACTACTAAGTTTCTAAGCCCTCTAATGTCATAAAAAAAAAACATTTAAAAAATGTCAACATATAGTGGACATATGGTAGATGCTAGTAATAAACTATTTTGGGGTGAATAATTATCTGTTTTGCACGCAGAAATTTTGGGACTTTCAAAATGACAAATTTTTCAAATTTTCATGAAAATGTTATATTTTTCAAAAACAAACAAGGATTGTATGGATCAAACTTTCTTACTAACTTAAAGCACAATGTGTCACGAGAAAACAAATCTCTGAATCACATGGATAGGTAAAAGTGTGAAACAGTAATTCTCACATAAAAGTGACATATGCCAGATTTAAAAAATAGGGCTGTGTCAGGAAGGCCAAAACTGTCTGGGTCCTTAAGGGGTTAATTGTTCAGTTATACCTTGTAAGGCATCTCGGGTGTAATATCAATCCTCTGTTGATTACAATAGATGTAATTTACCCAGTTCATACTTTTGTTGATTGTTATCTGGGGCGTAAGTGATTCAAACCCTGCTTTGGCCTGATCCCTAGCTTTGAATTCATCAGGCATCCTCCTTGGTTGGCCCTCTTGCATTTTTACACACATCCAGACTAGACAAACATATGAAAGGATAAGGGAAAAGTTCATAATGACTTATTGGTCGCAGTTACTTTCTTGCAGTGTGAAGCATGCACCCAGGTGGGTCTTCCTTCAAGTTTTATTGAGGTTGGGGACACCATGAGTACTTGGTATGGTCAAATCTGGGCTCCAGAGAATCTCTGACGTGTTTCTGCACCCACACAAAGTCACCAGGTTGTAGCTTTGATCAGAGTCTGGATCTGGAATGGAGAAGAACACTATGGCATGGATTAGTTTCAATTCATTACACAGATTTATAACATATTTTACAAGGCTATCATTCCCAACTCTACATCTCCGGCCCAGATGTCACTTCTCTACTCTCCCGGATCCCTGACTGTCTGTCGTCCATTTCCTCCTTCTTCTCATCACGTCTCCTAAAACTAAATGTGGAGATAACAGAACTCATCATCTTTCCACCATCCAACTCTACCCCTGCCCCTGATCTCTCTATTCCAGTCAACGACTCTACACTCTCACCGGTCCCGCAAGTCCGCTGCCTTGGGGTAATCCTAGACTCTGCTCTATCTTTCAAACCACACATCCAAACCCTCACCTCTGCCTGCCGCCTCCACCTGAAAAACATCTCTCGCATCCGCTCATTCCTCAACTATGACACTACAAAAATGCTAGTTCATGCCCTTGTCATCTCCCGCCTAGACTACTGCAACATCCTTCTCAGTGGCCTCCCAGCTAGCACCCTCGCTCCCCTCCAATCCATCCTTAAGTCTGCTGCCCGTCTTATCCATCTCTCTCCTCGCTACTCCTCTGCCTCTCCCCTCTGCCATTCCCTTCACTGGCTTCCCATTGCCCAGCGAATTCATTTCAAGCTACTAACCATGACCTACAAGGCTCTCTGTGAGCTCTCCCCTCCATATATCTCTGCCCTAATTTCAAAATATCTCCCCTCACGCACTCTCCGCTCCTCACAGGACCTTCTCCTCTGCTCTCCCCTTATCAACTCCTCACACAACCGTCTCCAAGACTTCTCCCGTGCTTCACCCATACTCTGGAACTCACTGCCCTGACACATCAGACTCTCCTCCACTTTCACCAGCTTCAAAAGCAGCCTGAAAACCCATTTCTTCAGGCTTGCTATAACCTTCACTAAACTTGTCACTACTTCCTCCACAGACTTGTCTGCCCCTCACCTCCTGTCTCTTTCCCCCTCCTTGTAGATTGTAAGCCCTCGCGGGTAGGGTCCTCTCTCCCTCTGTCGTGCCAATTGTCATTATCCCTTATCACTGTACTCGTTTGACTTATGTAATGTATGTCACCCCCTCGAATGTACAGCGCCCTGGAATCAATGGCACTTTAAAATAAATTAATAATAATAATAATAATTCCCTGCACTCAACTGCTATGTGTGAAACCTCCCTATACTGGCCGGCCTGAGAAACTATCTCCTGAGGAGTGAGACCAGTGGGGCTGCCAAGGGCTTTTTCTTACAGAGTAGAGGGCAATGGACAGAATCTCGAACCAGCGAAGAGATGTTTCTTTGCTAGCCTTCAGAATCTTGTTCTTCAGAGTGGTGTTCATTCTTTCCACTTTCCTGCTGAATTCAGGATGGTAGGGGGTGTGCAGGCCGAGGTCAGCTCCTACTGGTTTCCAAATGTCTCTGGTTACTTCTGCAGTGAAGGCAGTTCCTTGGTCAGATTTAATAACCTCAGGGATCCCAAATCTGCATATCAATTCAGTCAATAGTTTCTTCACAGTGGTTCCGGCAGTCATGTTCATAACTGGGTAGGCTTCAGGTCATCCTGAGAACATATCCACCACTACTAGAACATACTTGTAATTTCCACTCTGGGGTAATTCAATGTGTTCAATCTGGATCCGCTGGAGAGGATTTAGGGCTCATACATGCGGGGTAAAGTCCGCTGCGCCTCGCCAGTGTTTGAGGCGCAGTGCGGTGCTGCGCCTATGATTCGCCGCCAGAGGTAGTGCGCTCATACATGCGGTGTAAAGTCCGCCACGCCTCACCAGTGTGTGGGGCGCAGTGCGGGACTGTGCCTCATCTGTATTACGATTAGAGACAGGCTGGAACAGCGAGAAATCATTAAAGATGTCCATAAAGGAGTATGAATCAAAAAAATCGCCTTTATAAAGGCGTAAAACATTCTCAGAAAAAGAGCTCAAACATCAAAAATAAAAAAAACACATTAAAAAAAATCACTTTCCAAAAATCTAGAACGGCGCAATATCAAGAATTAGGATATTGGAAATTGCCGGGAAATACAGTAATTCAAATTCTGAAAGCTATTCTCATTGGTCGGCATAAACCGGCCAATCACAATAGGAGCGACAGTGAACCATTAAAACCTATGGCGAAATATTGACCAATCAAAATCAAAGGCGGGACAGTTCAAAATACAGTAAAAATACAGAAAAGAACTGATTGGTTGAGCTAGCGGGGGCTTGGCTATCCCAGCCAATCAGAGCGCGAGCTACTTGTCCCATTGTAGTCTATGGAGAGATCGGCGCAATGCAATCTCGGCGCTCAGGGCCGTGCGGCATGGAGTACGATAAAAAAAAACATTTTTATTAGGTGTAAAATATTCTCCTAAAAAGAGCTGAAACTATCTATCTATAAACATAAATCAATTAAATCCCAAACAACGCGTTTGTCGCCGAGACCGGCGCTACATCGGGAATTGCAATAGAGAGAATCGCCGGGAAATACAGTAATTCAAATTCTGTAAGCGCTTCTCATTGATCGGCAGAAGCCAGCCAATCAGAATAGGAGTGACAAAGACTATGGAGAAGTTTTGACCAACCAAAATCAAAGGCGGGACAGTTTAAAATACAGTAAAAAGGTAGAAAAGAGCTTATTGGTTGAGCTAGCGGGGGCTTGGCTATCTCGGCCAATCAGAGCGCAAGCTACTTCTCCCATTGTAGTCTATGGAGAGATCGGCGCAATGCAATCTCAGCGCTCAGCGCCGTGCGGCATGGAGTATGATTAAAAAAATAATTTTTATTAGAATATCTGTAAAAGAGCTGAAACCTTCTATAAAAATAAATCAGTTAAATCCCTAACAACGCGTTTGTCGACAAGACCGGCACTACATAAGGAATTGCAATATAGAGAATTGCCGGGAAATACAGTAATTCAAATTGTTTAAGCTCTTCTTCTGATTGGTCGGCATAAACCAGCCAGAATAGGAGCGACAGTGGCGCATTATATCCTATGGAGGAGTATTGACCAATCAGAATAGGAGTGACAGGGACCGATTCTAACCTATGGAGAAATATTTACCAATCATATTCAAAGGCGGGACAGTTCAAAATACAGTAAAAAGGCTGAAAAGAGCTGATTGGTTGAGCTAGCGGGGGCTCGTCCAGCTTAGCCAATCAGAGCGCGAGCTACTTTCTCAGAGTTCTATGGGGAAAAGAAATTCAGAGCGAGCTCTGTGATTGGCTAACTTAAAAGAGGCGCGTTTATTTGGACCAATGGGAGAGCGAGCGACGCTCTTATGGGTTTTCTAATGCAATCTGGAATACAACTGTACATGGCCGAAATCAAATAATAAGACTCCCGAAGTTGTCCCGATGTGTATATAAAATGAACAAGAATATTGGGGGTAAAGAAAAAAAAATATTAAATTCAATAAAATCATGTTTATTTCTTTATTTTTGTTACACTCATGCTATTGATCGTTGGCTAACGAAAATAAAGAAATAAAAATGATTTAATTGAATATTTATTTTTCTTTCCCCCAATATTATGGTTCATTTTATATACACATCGGTCCCAAATTTCTGTACTTTATCTTTTGATTTCGGCCATGAAAGTTGTTTTCCCAGTTTGGCATTAGAAAACCCCCATAAGGGCGTCACTCGCTCCCCTTTTTGGGTTCCAAAAAACCCGCGCCTTTTTTTTAAATTACCCAAATCACAAAAGAGCGCTCTGCTTTTTTTTTTTCCCCCATAAAAACTCTATGAAAATTTTTGCTCGCTCTTGATTGGTAAGCTGGAGAAAAACCCGTAGTAAACCCAAAATCAGCCTTTTCACCTTTTTACTGTATTTTGAACTGCCCGTTTTTGAAGGGGGTTTTGGGTCAATTTTCCCATGGGTTTAGAACCCGGCCCCCTTTCTTTCCTTATTTGATTGGTCAAACTCCCCCATAGGTTTATAATGGGCCACTGTGCCCCTATTCTGGCTGGGTTTATCCCGGCCCAATAGAAAAAGGTTAAACAATTTGAATTACTGTTTTTTCCCCGGCAATTCTCGATATTGCAATTCCTTAGTTGCCCCGGGTTTCTGGCGAAAACCCCGGTTGTTGGGATTTTTTAAGGGAAAATTTTATTTTTTTTGGGAAGGTTTCAGGCTTTATTGATAATTTTTTTAACTTAAATAAAAATGATTTTTTTAAAAATAAAACCCCCATCCCGCACGGGGCTAAAGCGCGAGATTCCCTTTTGGCCGATCTCCCCAAGACTAAATGGGAGAATTAAAGTTGGCTCGATTGGTGGGATACCCAAGCCCCCCCTTAGCTCAACAATCAGCTTTTTTTCTCCCAATTTTTACTGTTTTTTAAATGTCCCCCTTTGATTTTGTTTTGGTTTAATATTTTCCCCCATAGGTTTTAATATTTTCATGTCGCCCATTTGTTTGGCCGGTTTTTTCCCAACCCACTGTAAATTAGCTTTCAAAAAATTTTAAATTTTATGTTTTTCCCCGGAAATTTTTCCTATTAATTTTGATTTTCCCGCCGTTTAGATTTTTTTTAAGGTTTTTTTTAAATATTTTTTTTTTTTTTAAATTTTTTTTTGAGCTCTTTTTTGTAATGTTTTCCCCTTTATAAAGGCGTTTTTTTTTTGGGGAATCATACCCCTTTGTGCAGGAGTGAGGAAGTTTTTTTTGCGATTTTTATTTTTCCCTACCCATGTTCCGTTCTTGTTAAAAATTTTGCCTCCGTCGGAGCATTTAGCCCAGAATAAAAAACCAGGTCCTTTTTTTTTCCGGAAAGCTCCCAAAGCGCGGGCAATCCCGGCCCCCACTTGCCGATTTCGCGATTTTTAAATGCCTCGGAGTTTTCGAGCACGCCCTTCCCCCCCGGAAAGCCTACAGGACCCCATTGCCCGCCCCTTCTACGGGGCGCAGCCGAAAGTGGCGAATCCCGGGCCCCTAACCCCCGGGAAACCTGGTGACAGGGATTCGGGCCGGGGGAGGCAGTTACCCCAGAAATGGGCCCAAAAAACCCTGATCTTAAAAATTTTCCCCCTTTTTGTTCGCCAAATTTGTTCATTGGGGGTTGGGAATCGCCCCCAGGGGGGGTTTAAAAGGGTATTGCTTTTTTTCCCCCCTTTTCCCTGCATGGCTAATTTGAGGGAAAAATGGAGATTTGGGTGTTAGGTTTATTTTTTGTTTTGAAAAAATTTTTTTGGGCTAGTTTTTGTGGGTATTTCCCCCTGAGCCCAATGTACTAAGTGGTTTTATTCCCCTTGGGTAAAAAAGTCTATTGTTTTTCCCTTCTAGAACCCATTTGGTGTTCTCTGCCCCCAATTCCCCCCAATTTTTCCCCTTTCTTGGGCTTGTTCGAGTTGTTTGAGATTGTCTAAAAACGGTTAAACACCGGGTTTTAAATTGAAATCTTGCCCTTGGTTCTTCTCTTCTTGTTCCTCTCATTTTTTTCTTTCTTCTTCTCCCCTTTTTTTTTCCCTTTCTTTTTCTAAATTTTTCCCTTCTTTCTTTTTGGGTTTGGTCACCCCAATATACAGCCATTTAAAGCTTTCTCGAATTCTGGGAAGGGTTGCGGCCTTTAAAAGCCAAGTTTGCCGGGTTGGTGCCTTTACTTCCACTGCCCTTATTTTCCCCTGGGCTTTAGTTTTTAAAAAAAAGCCACTTGAATGGCAATTGGAGAGATGTTTCAGGCCCGGTTTGGTTCTTAAAAAAAAATTTTTTTTTGGGCGTTCCATGGTGTTGGAAACCTCGGGGGGCCCCTTCGGGCCCAAAGAAATGGGATCTTAAAAGTGGGGATGAGTCGGTTTTTTATGTTAGGGGTTCCCTTGGTGAGTTTAACAAACTTCAGTTACGCCAGAGTTCCCTTTTGGGCGGTTTCTCAAGGTAAAAAGTTTGCAGCCTTCATGGTCTCTTGCAAGGAAACCCAAAGAAAACCCCTTTATGGAATTGTCCTTGATACCCGCATATCGGGGACCCCTCTGTGAAGAAGAATGGGTTTTGGGTTCCCCAAATTTTGGATGTAGGGAAGTGGAAAGGGTTGGGAGGTTTCGCCCCCATTTGTTCCCCGGTGAACGCCCTTGAAGGGGCCCCCGGGAAGTCTGGCTTTATCTGGGGTTTGGTGATTTTCACCCTTCCCCCCTTGGGAGGGGAAGCAGAGTGGGGGTTGAGGAAAGTACATCCCCTTAAAAGTGTTTTTTTAGGCTTCGTAAGGGATTGTTTTCGGAATGGCGCTGTTTATGAAAATGAATTTGGGCCCCGATTTGTTTCAGGACCCTTGTAGACATGGGAAAAGCCAAAACATTAAACCAGATACCCAAAAATGATGTTTGATTTTTTTTTCAAGAAAAAAATTGTGCGCAATGTAGCTTGAGGAAGTGGGGGGACAGTCCTGCAACGGATCAATTGCAAAAAATAGTACCCGGGAAAGGTCTCATACGCTCCCCCATGTTTTTGTGTAAGCCTTAAAAAGTTTGGGCCCATGTCTTCAAAATGGGAAGGGGTTGGGAAAGGTGTGATTTTTTTTGGGGTTTCCCCAGAGCTGGAGTTGTAGGAAAAGTTTTTTTCGGGGTTTTGGGAAAACATCGGCCTAAAGTGGGGAGCCCTTAGTGTAAATAATGTCTTAAAAGGGAATCATTTTAAAACTTCCAAAAGGGATTTGGAGGTTTTGGGTTTCCCATTGACGAAGAAGGGGAGGGGCCTAGAAACCCTTAAAAGTTGTTTTAGATTGTTCGGTAAAGGGAAATGAGATCAAAGTTTTTTACGATATGGAAAAGGGTTTTTTTTTGGGTAACTTTGTTATGCAATTTTCCGGGATAAATTTCTTAAAAACCCCATTGGGCTTGGAGGGTGAGAGATTTGAGTTAAATGATCCCAAATGTTAAAGAAAAATCAAAGAGCTTAAAATTGAAAATTTGGGAAAAAACCCAGGTGCCCAAGGTTTTCCCCTTTTTGTGCCCTGCGGGGTTTAAAGTAAAATGGGGGGGGCCCCTGTGCCCTTTTGAAGCACCCTATCCAGGTGGGCGAGTCCCCAGGTTTAAGTGAAAGAAAAAGGGTAAGGGACAGTCGAAGCCCTTGTGTAGGGGCATAAAAGGCTTTTGGCAAAAACCCATGGCTTGAAGTGGGGCAGTAAAGAAGGAAACTTGGTGAAAAAGAACATGTTTTTGGGGGGACCACGGGGGGTTCTCAAAAACCCGTGACGCAATGACAGCCCCGGGAGCCCTTTAAACCCAAAGGTTTTTGGGGTTAAACCGGGGGAAAACCCCTCTTATGAAAAAGGGAAACCCTGGGTTGTTTTTGAGGAGAATGCAGTGGTTAAAGTACCCCATTATAAAAAAAAGGGTTCGGGTTTTGTGACCCCCAGAGATTGTTCTTGATATGATTTAAAAGGGATATTTGGGGGCAAGCGAGGCGAGATAGCTCCTCTTTAAAGGAAACACATGTCGGTGAGACGGAAAAGGTGCGATTAATCAGGGACCTTTAGAAAAATTTTCCCAGGAGGTATTGTGTCAAAAGTTCAGAAGGTGTTGCTTGATTTGGAAAAAAACATATGAAGGAGGAACAACTTGTAGGTTTAATGTGAAATTGGAGTATTGTAGTCCCCAAAAACTTTCCGAAGGGAAATTTTATTGATAGGCCCTTAACGTTTCGAAAAAGATCCCGCTTTAGAGATTTTGTTGGGTAAATAGGAGAGATAAGTAATTTTAGAAGGAGTCCCTGATGTCCAATTGGCAAGGGTAGGTTAAACGAGATGGTTTGGTGTCCAAACCACTTAATGCGGGAAATTTTAATCAGGAGAAAGTTTGACGTCCCGGGGGAATGTCGAAGTTTTCGAACCGAAATTGGCTCCCCCCTCTATTTTCTAAAAAAGGAAGTTTGGGGGCATTAAATTTTAAAATGAAAAGGGCCAAAAGGGTTTAAAAAATGACCAAAAGTGGGGTTCTTGAAAACAGTGAGGGGAAAAAAGGTAGACATGGTTTGCCCCGGGAATTCCCATGAATAGGAGTTTGGGGGTGTTTGAGGTTGGAAAGGGGATAAAACGCTTTTGAGGTATGCTTGTTGGTATAAATTGGTTAGATTGGGAAATGGAGGTCAAAAAAGGGGTTTTTTAAATTTTAGGCTGAGGTCTGATTGTGTTTTTGGTTGAATTTTATGGTTGAAGACCAAAAAAATTGGGTAGAGGTTGAAATTTTATTATATGTTGAGGGTATTGCGGGGTTGTGTTTTGGTAGCAGATTCCCTTTTTTCATCACGAGCTTTAAAGGGGGCTCACCTCCTGATTGTCAGATCGGTTGCAGTAAAACAAATTTTCTAGTTCCGCCCTTTTCCGCCGGGTGTGCGCTTGCAAAGTTGGAACCGGTTTTTCGATAGGAGTTTTAGGTTGATACCCGGGGAAAATTGATTTGGTTTATTGTAGAGGTTTTGGTGTCTGGCTGAGCTTAGAGCCCCGTGGGGGTCTTGAAATGGGTCACATTAGAAAAACCCTTTTTTTAAATGTTGGGATGAATAGGTTGAGTCATAAAGAAACTGTGCCCTTTGAAGGAGAGAAGTTGACTTCGGTTAACCTGATATTTTTTTTGAAAAGTTTCAAAGTCCCAAAAGGGTTTAAGTAAACCCTTTTAAAAGATTTCCCCCGGGAAAAAAGGATTTTGTGAGTTTTTTTGTTTCCTGCCAAAACCTGGGCCTGGAAAAAGGCGAATTGGTGATAAAAAATTTTCCCGGATTCAGTAGGATTTGGTAGAAATTTAAGATATTTGGGGGTCATCAAGCTTCCTTTGTCCCGAATGAAAAACGATGGCAGAATTTTCCCCGATGGGGTAAGCCTTGTTCCCCAATAGTGGGCTTTTGTAGGGCTGATTTGTTGGTAAGGGCCCAAAAAATTTAAAGCCCGCTTTATTGGGTGACAAATGGTATAGAAACTTTCCAAAAGGGAGAATATTTTCTTTGTATCTGATGTTTCCCCGGTAAAAAAGATAGGGTTTTTTCTCAGGGGTTTTGGCATTTGGGTTGTAGATTGAGTGTTCGGGGGTAAAAAGGGTAGATTGGTTGATCCGGGGAAATTTTGGGTTGGGCCCCGATGGTGGGGAAGGGATAACCGGCAGAGAAAAAGAAACCCGTGGTGAGGAGGTGTGGTGGAGGTGGTGGGGCTTTCCGAAGGTGGGGGGAAGGGCATGAAAGAGTCTGGTTTTTTGGAGGGGAAAAGTGGGTGTTTTTGGGAAGGAAGTGAGGTTTATCCTGGCAAGGGGTGGGGAAATTGCCCCGGGAGGGGGGGTTGTGGTTTTAGAAAGGGAGGGCCCCTTTTGTCTTCAGACATTTGGGGTATAAACGTCTGTTAGTACCCCTATCCCTATTTCACGTCTGGAGAAATTGGTTGGCTAAAAAAAGGGGTGGGTTTTGGCCTGTTTTCCATGCCATTGGGGGAAAAAGAAAGATGCCCGAAAAAAAAAAAAGAGGGGTTGGGCAGTGTGGGGAAAATTGTTCGTTGGGGGCCCCCTTTAAATATGTTTTTTGGGATGTTTTTTTTTTTAGTAGTGAAACCAACCCCCAAAAAAGTCGGGGGTAGTTTTTATATAAGGGTCCCCAAAAGATGGATAATTTTAATCCCGTTTAAAAATTTTTGCTCGAGTTTACGATACAGTGGACAAGGAAAAGGCACGCCCCCCAGAACGTGAAAACTTTAAGTCACCAAAAAGGGTTGTGTATCTCTTACCAACCCTGCCCAAAAATTTTTGCCCCCTATGCCACCCCGATGCGGGGACGGCCTTTTTCAGGTTGGGAAAAAAACCGTTGTATCCCGAAATACAAAGTCCCCACAATTGGGGGTAAAAGTGGTGTTTTTGTCCAAATTGAGGTAATGAACGTACAAAAACAGGTGATTTTGGGGTTTCCCCTTTTTTTGGGTCCAGGGGAAAAAACCTTGGGTTACGAGTAGTTTTTTCAACGTGGAGTGTTGTGTGGGGTTTTATGATAGGACCCGTGGGCAGTATCCCCAAGGAGTCAGCGGGTGTTTGACTAAAGTGGGCCCCTTCCCAGAGACAGGTTATGTGCTGGTTTAGAATAGGAAAAATTTTGGAGTCCTTTTTTTTGGATTGCAGTTTTGGGTCCTGGCATCCCGTTGTAATGGCAAATTGTTTCCCCCTCCCCCTCTTCCTCTCCGTTGGGATTGAAAAAAAGAAAAAGTGGAAAAAAGGAGGGGGGGGTTTTTTTGAAGAGTTTAGCCCAAAGGGGGAGGTGTTTGGGGGGGTGGGGTTGGGTGTTTGTTGTTATGTTGAAAGGGGGGCTGGACGTGTTATACCGAGTTGCATATCAATGGGTTTAATTTTGTATTTAAAAAGTGAAGTGCCGGGGGGAGAGGTGGGAGTAGGAATTTTTTTTAGGGTGTAGAAAATTTGGGTATTCAATTTTAACCTGGAACTTCCGGGTTTTTGGTTTTTAAGGGGCTAAAAATGGCCACAGGAAAATGGAAAGGGGGGGGGTTTGGGGTTTTTCCCTTTTCCGGATGCAGAGAGTGTTTTGGACTTCAATTTAAAAGGTACAGGAAAAATGGGAGGTTTTGGATGGGGGTGGAGGGAAGGGAATTTCGGGAAAGGGGGGATTTTAGGTTTTTAGAAGGGGTGATTAGTGTTGTACGGTTTTACCTTACAATCTATGGAACTTCAATTTTTATTGGGGAAATTTTATGATGAAGTACAAAAAACATTGAAAATCGCCCTCTTGGAATGGGGCAGCACTCGTTTTGCTTTTTCCTTTTTTCCCAAAACAAAAAATTTTTAAATTTTTACATTCAGTTTTAATGTAAATACTTTGCCCAAAACCCGTTTGCTTGTAGAATGTCTGCAATTTTTTTTTCCCCACATATGTTGGGTGAAATTTCCCCGTGATTTTGCCCCTTTGAAACCAAACGTAACATTAATTTTTTAAAGGTCTAAAAACACCCTTATACTTCATCTTCGAGCTTAAAAGCTGAGTGATAAAACTATGACCGAAACTTTTGGGCCCATGAAACAGGGCTTTAGGGGGGGAATTGGAGCCGTACTGCCCCCGGGATTTGCGCTTCAGTACGCAAAAACCCCTTCCCTGTCATTAGGGTAATCCACATTTCTCATAGAGAATGTGGTTCCCGTCCTCCCCCCCACTGGGGGAGAAAGTACATGCAATTATTTAGGGCGCGTATTGAAACCCTTAAAATGAGGTTTAAAATTTTTTTCAGTAGCCAAGAAAAGGGGGGGAGGAAGTGAAATAAAGCATGCAACTATGCCCCCCCTTAACAGTTTGCTTTGAATCGAACCCAAAAATTATATACCCCAAATTTCAGTTTAAAGTTTAAAAAGTGATTTTCCCCCGGAAATAAAAATTATAATGATTTTTTTTCCTAAGTAAAACAGAAAAAATTTTAACACAATGTATGATAAATTTTAAACCCCCAAAAAAACCTTTAACACTACTTAATGTTTTCCCTGCCTTCAGCGCTTTTAGTTTTTCTAAAAATGCAGATCATCTGCCCCTTTTAAAACCCTATGACAGGCTTTGGTACCAAACCCCGTTTCTCTTCAAAATTCAGATATCTGCTATAAACATCTTCTATAACAGGTTAAACAAAAAACCCCAAAATATCTGTCTAAAACCGGGCTTATCGTAAACCCGAAAAATTTTATAAAATATTTTTTAAAAAAGTTTTGTATATAACTTATAAGGCTTCGGGTCGCAGGATCCCCTTCTTAGACCTTTCCCCGAAAACTCATTTTTTTTTCCATAGGAAAAAAATACACATCCAGTCACGAATACTTTACAAGCAACAACCCAAGAGACTTTAATTGGTAGCTTTTAAAAGGTTAGAAATGTTTCCAAAACCCCAAGGCACACCCTGGAAGGGCACCCGAACGTTTAAACCCCATTCCCCTAAGGGAGCAACCCCCCAAAAGACTTTCATAAAAATGCCCAAAAAAAACAGTTTTGTCCCCAGACTTTATAAAAATAGGGGAACTTCCCTGTTTTTGGGGGGTTGATTAGGCCAAGTGATTGGGGGGCATTTCCAGGTGTGCAGGGGATGGTAAGGCTAGACCCCCCCCGGATAGACCCTGGGGGGTTTAAAGAAACGTACCACTGCCCAAATGATAAAATAGGTGGGGGGAATTATTTTGTTACACCCTTTACCCTTTTTAAATGTCCCCCGAATTATATTTTCCCTAAGCTGTCGAAAACCCGGACCCTGGGAAAATATGCCCCAACCCTTTCCCTTTTGGGGGAATGAATCTGAATTTAATAAAACATTTAAAATTAAAATTCCAATAGTTTTTAAATTAAATACATGACTTTTCCCAATCACTAATTTTTGGGGTTTTAAATGGCCCCTTGTTGTTTAAGAGAAAAGTTAAAATTTGAAAGTACGTATGAAGGCATTAGCAGTACCCAACATTCCCCCAAATCTCCTTTGAAACTTGGGGGGGGGGGGAAAGGGCCCCTTGAATTTCGGCTTTTTAAACAGACATTATCTTTTAAAAAAGCTTGTGAAGAATTCATATTTTGATAAGGATGTATAGCAGAAAAAAGCATTTTAAAACAAAAAATTGTTTGAGTTTTAAAAAGGGTTTTGGCCCCCGTTTTTTGATTTTTTCCCCCAAAAATTCCCAAATTTGAAAACCCACACAGGACGGGGAGGAGGGTTGTCTTCAGGATTTTGATAGTCCCGCTATAGCAGGGTTGTGAAATTGTCTGTAAACCGGGAAATCCCCAAAAGGGGGAGGGGGAGGGGGGTTTTGAGGATTTTGTTTTATGCTGCCAATACAGGGTCTGTGTTTTGTCTTGTTATACCACCAGGAGGGGAGGACGGTGTCTGCGGATGTTGGTTCAGTGGGTTATGGGCAGGGTCGGGTGAAATTGTTATGACCAAAAAAGACGGGGGGGCGGTGCCCTGCAGGAGGGGGACATTTGGTCTATAGCGGGGTTTGTGTATTGTTGTATGACCACACAGGAGGGGGAGAGGTGTCTCAGGATGGGTCATGTTGGTCTATGCGGGGTTGTTATTTATTACCTGGATGACCACAAGGATGGGGGGGACGGTGTTTTGAGGATGTTGATCAGTTTTTCTATAGCAGGGGCTGGGAATTGTAGGATGAGGGAACAAAACCAAAAGGAGGGGAGGAGGGTTTCTCCCGGGAAATTTATATTGCTGCTATACAGGGTTTTTAAATGTGTTTTTTCCCTGTAGAAATATAAAAAAATGTCAGGGAATTTTAAGTCAAAAACAAAAATTTTGCGTGAATTTGTATTTTTCTACCTTCTGCTTAATTTGGAATAAAGTAACACATTTTACCTTGCTGGACGTCAAGTTTTCTAGATAAGAAATGTAAACTTTACAAGACCGCCTCAGCTGATGGTGTTCCATGAGAGGGTAGAACTGTAAAAGTTGAAACATTTCTGTTTCTTATCTATTCCTGACCTGAACATAACAGTTTATAAAAGAAAACCTACAACTGTGCCAATCTTAAACCAGTTCTGCAAAGCAAAGAAATGTAGTTTAGTTGCAGTTCTTGCTGCTGGATCCACCTTATAACAGGGGTCACAGAATGAGGAATATCGATTTTTCCTTAAAGAAATGTAAAATATTTTACTGGAAACAGTTTATTGCAGAAAACGGTTCTCATTGTTCCAATATAAACCTCTGACCTTCCCCATCCCCTTGTTTCCTCTTCCAGAGACAATTATCACTGATGATTCAGAACATTTAGACAGGACAGACGTCACTAAGATCAGAACAGAAGTCTCTGGGGGAAGCAGTTATGTTTTATTTTTAAAAACATTTTATTGAGACATTTCAGTGCCACATATGTGCAGTCCAGTCATGTATCAGAAGGTGACACAGCAGCTCCTACAATGGTTCTCCACACCGGCCACACTTCCTACAATCTGAACATTACAATTGCTTCTCTCCTGAGTGACCTCTATGATGTTCCCAAACAATTCCTGGATCTAACATTCCCCATACACTGACCATGGATATTATTTCTTCTCTCCTGTGTGAATTCTCTGATGTACCACAAGATGCGATTTCCTAGTAAAACGTTTCCCACATTTTGTGCATGTAAATGGCTTCTCTCCCGTGTGAATTCTCTGATGTACAACAAGATCTGATTTCATAGTAAAATTTTTCCCACATTTTGTGCAAGTAAATGGCTTCTCTCCTGTGTGAAATCTCTGATGTGTAACCAGGTTTGATTTCCGAGCGAAACTTTTCCCACAGTTTGCACAAGAACATGGCAGCTCTCCTGTGTGAATTCTCTGATGTATAACACGATCTGATTTCGTAGTAAACTTTTTCCCACAGTTTGGGCAAGTAAATGGCTTCTCTCCTGTGTGAAATCTCTGATGTGTAACCAGGTTTGATTTCCGAGCGAAACTTTTCCCACATTTTGCACAAGAAAATGGCTTCTCTCCTGTGTGAATTCTCTGATGTATAACAAGATGTGATTTCGCAGTAAAATCTTTCCCGCATTTTGTGCAACAAAATAGTTTCTCTCCTGTGTGAATTCTCTGATGTGCATTAAGATTTGATTTATGATTGAAACTTTTCCCACATTCCAGACAAAAAAATGGCTTCTCTCCTGTGTGAACTCTCTGATGTCTAATAACTAAGCATTTCTTACTAAAAGATTTTCCACATTCTGGGCATGAAAATCGCCTTTGATGTTTATAAATTCTTTGAGGTCTTATTCTTGTTTTGTTCTTTTGTGATTGATTATCTTTTATGTTATTCAATGTTGATGAAAGGCGAACATGATGGTCTCTGATCACGGTTTCACCTGGAAGAACAAACACAGGTTTTTCTCAAATAAAATTAATATTCAAACATTTGTATGTGAAAACATAGATATTGGGAAAAAAGTGTCAAATACAGTAAGTAAATCCAGAGAAAAGGTTCGCTTTCTTATACTTTCACAAAAACTAAAACTGTTGTGACAATAACTTGAAGTCACCTAATGCATATTGTATATAATGGCTCATGTATAAATGAATAGAAAGCCATCAGTAAGTTTTACTTAGCAAATTCAACTATCACCACAAGGTGCTCGTTAGGGTCCCAAGAAATTAAAAACTGTACTCTTCCACTTCAAAGACTTACAAAGGTTGTCTCATGAGAGTCCCACACACATCATGATAGAGCTGCACCCAGCCGGAATCTAGAAATGTACTATTACATGTCACCCATTCAGATCAATTTCTATCTATGTTGTTCATGGACAACTGGAGTCCTACAGACCAGGATCAGCATTTAAGTCTTTGTTTCTGTTCTATCTGATAGACCGTGATCCTTAATGAGGGCATCTAATCGCTTACATCCATGAGCCCATTTAACTCCTTAAGTACCTTGCATTTTTGCTGTTGACACGTTTGTTTTTCCCTCCTCGTCTTCCCAGAGCCATAACATTTTTATTTTTCCACCTACATAGACCTATGAGGGATTTTATTTTGCGGGACATGATGTGCTTTCTAATGGTGTCATTCATATTACCATAGAATATACTGGGGAAACGGCAAAAAAAATTCCAGGTGGGACAAATTGCGGAAAAAGCCAGGTTTGCTGTGATGGCATTCACTCTTCTGTAAATATGATGTGTTCTTTATATTCTACAGGTTGATGCGAATCCGCAAATACTAAACATGTACAGTTTCTGTTAAGTTTTGTTACCATAAAAAAAATTCAAAGATTTTCTATTTTTCAAATTTGTACTGTGGCGCCATTTTCTGCGACCAATAACTTTTTTGCACTAACACCTACGGACCTGAGTAAGGGGCCTCTTTTGCGGCTGAAGCATACTTTTTATTGGTACCAGTTTGCAATATATTAGACCTTTTTGAACAATTTCATTCCAATTTTTATTGGGCATTAAATAACCCAAAAAACCACAATTTTGCCATTTGGAATTTTTTTTCTTCTACAGTGTTCCATGTATAGGATAAATGATGTTATATTTTAATAGATCGGACTTTCAGACGCGGTGACACCAAATATGGGGAACTTTTTTATTATTTTATTTTTTTATTTGTAAAATGGGGGGTGGTTTGAGCTTTTAATTTAATTTTTTTTTTAACTTGGAGTACCCCTAGGGCGCTTCACCACTAGGGGGCTCGATCATTTATACAGCCTAATGCATTGTATAAACAATGCATTAGGGTGTACAAAGATGGTGGTTTTTCTGGGGCCAGAATAGGGAATCTAAGACATGACAGCGATGGAAGCCTTCACAAGGCTTCCAGCTGCCATGTTCACCGATCGGGACACAGCAATTTCCCGGCTGATGTACCGATCACAGTGAGGAATGGTGCGCGGCACCGTTCCTCATTGATTTAGGTGCCATGGCCGTGGCGTCTAAGAGGTTAAACAACGCGATCCCTTTACAAAGCCCTTTAGCAACCTTGGGATGTACTCATACATCCAGGATCTCTAAGGGGTGAAGGATACCAGTAAAGATAGTCCTAACTGCCTCCAGAATCTTCTGTTATCCAAAACTTCATGTCCAGACACAAAACCTCCTCAGCCTTACCCAGGTCCAGTCAGGATTTTACCTCCTCATAGAAGCTAATCAGATAGGACTGACCCCTCATAAAGCCATCCTGCTGCTGTTTTATAAGGTTATTATCACTGAGACACTCCAGTATGGCCTCTCATAGAAAACCTGCACATATTTTACACACAACAGAGGAGAAACCTACAGCCCTATAGTTTCCACGCTCACTTTCTGACCACATTGTGAATATTGGCATCACTGCCTCAGAAGTAATGGTCTGTCCATCACTGGGATTAGAGGCTCTGTCCACCTTCACGGCCATTCTATACAGAGCTCCAATGCAGGTGACATGAGAAAGGAAGGAACCTTGGAAATAGTCTTTATTAATAATGTCCTACTATTCTGTGTCCACAGCTCCTATGCAGAACTATGAGAGACATAAGTTAAACACCTATGATGTGAACAGGGCTATAACAAAGCCCAAACACCTATATAAAGAAAGGTCTCAAAACAAACAATATAAAAGAATTATACTTTAAACAATACAAAAATGCAAAAAATTAGTTAAAAAATGATGAGAACTACACAGAAATCATGAAAACGTCCTTCTCCATCAATATATAAAAGAATCCACTACAAGGAAGGGTATCCCCAGGAATATGCACATATCCATTAATAGAAATAACATACAGTCAACCATATATAGAAACAATAATATTACCCGACCTAATATGGAAACCATAACTTTAAGGATAGAAAATCCAAAAGGTGGCTGGTGGAAGGGCGAATTCATGCGTCAGGCATCACTTCTATCCTTCAAGTTACGGTTTCCATATTAGGTTGGGTAATATTATTGTTTCTATATATGGTTGACTATATGTGGACTACAAAATTCCTTGGAGTTGGTAACATGGAATTTAGTACCCTCTAGTGACCAATACATAGAAACTTATACCCACTAAGGACTGGCTCATTGACCTCACTATCCCCTAAGACACCATGGACACCAATATGCCACAGTGACTGCTACATGGACCCTGAGGACCCAAGTACCACAGAATGATGACCGAGGCTTTACAATGTAAGTTCCTATGGGGAAGGTTCTCTCATGTTCTCCTGCAGCTGTCACTCTGAATCTGTATCTGCTCTCCAGTTCTGTGACTGTAATTGTATCTGGACAGAGGGGTTTGTAGCCATTTGGAATCACATTGTACCAGGGCCATGAATATAACGGGAACAGATCAGCAGGATTTATGTGATATATTGTGCATCTCCTCCATTGGAAGCAGGAAGAATGTGGAAGTAAATGGCGTAAAGGACAGAATAAAAGAGAAGATTTCTGGAAGGTTCTTACCAGTCACTGACACTGATCCAGGGTTTTCCCGTTCACTCATTGCTCCTCTGGACCTTTCCTGCAAGGATTCCATATTAAGGACCTGAGACAACATTCAGGTGAAGGTCAAACCCCCCAGAAGGCAAGAACCAATCTGTACTAAAGAAGAAGGGTCTCCTAAGTGGCCGATCAGACAGGACCAACATTCCACCAAGGATTGTACAGAACAATGTGTTGTGGCCACATGGAAAGATCTATCCTAAAGTAGAAGCTGCTCATTCCCATTATTCAGTAATGTCTCAGCTTTTACACATCTCATTACTGTGGCTTCTCCTCTTCAGATGGTTTCATCTCTGGTGCCCAAAACTGCCCTTCATATTCTAGATGAAGTTACACTAATGTCTTGTAAAGCAGAAAGATTATGTCCATAACTAGTGATTCCCTGACAGTATTCTGTAGCCTTAGAGGCAGCTGACTGGCATTGTGCTGTTATTTAGTGGATGATTTACATTGTAGAACTTTACATTAATCCACATTGAATCTTCATTGCCAAGTGCAAGTCCAATCAGGAGGAAGGTTACACAATCTTTTATGGAACCAGAACCATTTGTAGCCGCTCCCAACAATAACAGGATGAGATACGGCGTATACTCCACTGCTGCTAGAGGAGATTAGGAGAAACTTCATTACATCAATCTATAGAGGATTTCCAGGAATCTCAGCTTCATCTACCTGATCATCCAGTGGGAGGTTCTGCTCTTCCTCTGGACATCCTGGGAATATAGAAGATGGGGACTGTTTGGTGGATTTCTCGTACTGGATCCATCTATAGGACATAAACACAGGGACTGAATCTATTGTTCTATGTGATGATCAGATGATGGGGATCTAGGTAACCCTCACACCTGGTCTCCTCTATAATCAGGGAGGTCTCCTCTTACCCGGTGATGTAAGGGGCTGCTGATCCTCCATCATGACGTCCTTGCACTGATCCTTAAGTCACCCATCATTATGTTATCAAAGTGCGAGATATGAAATTTATTAACTATTAGTTGTGATAAACAGCCATTAATTGTACTGTGACACAGCACAGGTTAGCTCTATACAATCAATATTAACAGCACTCCAATTGTAATGCAGAATCATCAAGACATTTATTGAGGGCTATACACATGCGCCAGAGAAAAAGGTGAATTGTGACATTGAGGTTGTAGCGTTTCGGTCATGCGACCGTAATCATACATATGTCACTAAAAGGAGAATAAAATAAGAAAAAAGAAGACATAAAATAAATACATCTAATAGTAAGTGGACACATGAAAACACATCATGATCATGTATAAGGGAACACATATATATATCCATATGTATAGCTAAAGTACATAAACAAACAGTATCTTTCTAGAGCCAGTAATGTGGACTTTGTGAAGTAACAGGACATTGGGTAAGCCGGTGGGGGTGTGTGTGTGTAATATATATATTATATATATATATACACACACACTGAGTATATATATACACTCAGTGTAAAATTTGAAGCCGGCAAGGGTGTGTAGACTACTGAGCATGTGCAAGAAAGCTGCACATGTGCTGTGGATGAATGGGATCACCCGGAGTATAGTGAATGATATGAATATACAGGAATCTGACAGATGCAGGAGCAAGGTATTTGTAATGAAAGGAGACCAGACAGAAAAAGACTAAGAACAGGAGCAAAGGACTAGAATGGAAAATAAAACGGGAGTGGGGTGGGGTGGGGGGGGGGGCGGTAAGGAAATAAAATGACTTAAAGAGGTTTTCTTGCTACAAAGATAATGATGGGACAGTAAAAATAAGCAAAGGAGGCACATTTATCTGCTGGTGCTGTCCACACTGTCCGGTATCTATGGATGGATTGTATGGATTCCCCTGATGAGTCCTCGCTGACCATACAAGCCTTATGCAAAGGAAAGTAAGATATCTAAATGGAAACATATGTTGCATATAGGCTTTATCAGCATGATTAAGGCTATGTTCACACGGCTTAATTGCGGGACGTAATTTCGCCCCGCAATTACGCCGTGTGGAGGGGGGCGGGGCGGGAGCGGGGGAGTAAGCAGGGGGCCGGCACTTCGCCGGCCCATTGACTATCACTGCTAGCGGCGCGTATACGCCGCTAGAGAGTGACATGTCAATTATCTCCCCGCCCGGCGGCGTCGCCGGGCGGGGAGAGGAGACGTAACCCATAGTTCTCTATGAGAACTGAGACTTACCGTAATGAATGGGCAGTTTTCGGCCCGTAATTGGCGCACTTCGGCGCGTAATTACGGACCGAAATACGGCCCATTTTAAGCCGTGTGAACATGGCCTAAGGAATATCAATGCCTTGATTGTTTTTTATGTATATAGGTTTTGTATTTGTGTGTTTTGACATCACAACTGTCTAAGTTACTGCGGGGTTTGAGTGTATTGTTATTGACCCATTGAGGATAGACATTTAATAGGGCTAGCCACCGATAGGCGGGGCTGCTCTTTTTCGGGGCGATTACCCTACCTGTAATTGTAGGATATAATAGTGGAAAGTACAGGGTATTTATAGGCATTAAGTCTCCGGGAATATACCGTCGATTAGATATCCGGGAGTATATTTTATATGCTCTTTTTTTCCCCGTGTACCTGGGCTAGTTACAGCACTGGTGTATGTGTTTTTTTTTTTTTTAGAATTTTATTAGATATATATTAAAAGTTATATTTTAGGACTGGGTTAATAAATTTATGACTTTTTTTGGGGGGGGGGGGCAGTAAAAATAAGCACTTTTGTAATTGGTTTGCTTCACCAAAGTCACTTAGTATAGCAGATATGAGCGAAACTGTGCATCTATAGCTATTTCTGCAGCAGCTGGTTGGGACACGCCCCCTTTTCCGTGATTGGCTGGCTGACATTTCATTCAGCCTATTGGGACACGCCCCCAGATGGGAAATTGCCCCTGTGCTGTCATTGGCTGCCTGCACACTGTGTTTACTCCCCTATGAGCTGTGAGAAACAAGTTGCCCGAGATGGCTGTGTGTGTAAGTACATAGAGGCATCACATAGGGCTGTCCCAGCTTCTCTCTGAGTAACTTCACTCTCCCCTCATATAACACAGTCTTATACCCTGTGCTGCCCCCATATAATACAGCCTTATACAGTCTGCTCCCCCCATTATAACACAGCCTTATACAGTCTGATCTACCTCCTGCCTGTTAACAGATGGGGAAGAGAGGGGGAAGAGCGCATTCCTCACACTTATACACACAGCCTGAACTGATGAAACAACTGCTTACAGCAATGCAGAGGTACTGGTTACAAGGAGCTTGTGCAGCCTGGAGCTGAGGACTCTGCAGCACAGGTTACCTATACACCATACATAACATGACAGTATAGCACAGGTTACCTACACTATACATCATACATAACATGACGGCACAGCATGGGTTACCTACACTATACACCATAACATGACAGTGCAGCACAGGTTACCTACACTATACATCATAAACACTTGCTACATTGAGGTTTCAACATATGAAATAAAAAAGTAAGGCAATAAAGGACTATTGAGAGTGATGAGAGATGGGGTAGTGAGAAGAAGTGTGATGTGGTGGACAGTGATGAGAGATGGAAAGAATTGGAGTGATAGGAAGTGATGAGGAATGGGGAGCGTAAGAAAAACAGTAATAAGGAACAGGAAATTTTGGTTTATCGGTAATGGTAAGGAATGAGGAGTGGAAAAAATAGTTTGATGAGGGATGGAGAGCGATGAAGGATGGGGATCAGAAAGAATGGCAGTTACAAAGGAAAGGCCAATGGGGATTAAAAAAGGATGGAGAGTGATCAATGATGGGGAGTAGGAAGAAGGGGAATGAAGAGGGATAGTGAGCAATGGAGAAATCAGAAGTGGGAAAAAGAGGAGTGATGGGCTAGTCAAAAAAGAAAAATGTAAAGCGATGAGAGACGGAGGCAACGAGGGATATGACTAAGGAGCTGTGAGAGATGGAGGCAAGGAGGGATATGAAGAGGATGTGGCCTAATGGTGACAGGAGAGGAATGGGGAGAGATGAGATGTGGTGTAATGGGGGTGCAGAATAATGGTTTAATGCAGAGCTATGGGGATGAGGCATTAGGAGTGATAAATGACAATCTATTTTAAGTAAAATCAAGTAAAAACCCGATAGTCGACCCACTAAAAAAGCCAACACCTATGCGGTTCCAAATTAACGCAAAGACTCCAGTGTTATAAGAAAAAGGTTAAAATACCGTATTTATTGGTCGAAGTTACGTGCAAAATCACACTTCCTCAGACTTCATCTGAGGAAGTGGGTCAAATATCGGGTTTTTACTTGATTTTTCTCATTTTCTCCTGGACTCCTCTGCTTGGAAGGACCAGGACACTGGAACCAGCAGCGAGCTCCTTATCGGGTGACACCGGCATATCGTCTAACGGAGAGTTGTGCCTCCATCAGCACAACGACACCAGGTGAGCAGATACAGTAACACTTTCTTATTACCATTGGTGCGCCACTGTAATACACAAGGGTGCGCTCCCGTATCGACTTTTCTTTTTCTTGCTACCTTCATACATAATCTGTTTTAAAGAGTTTTTCACGGTGTTCATTGTGTGGGATGAATAATGTTAGATTTTTATAGATCAGGGAATTCCAGTAACATTTGTTTAACTTATTTGTTAGATCTTTTTGTTTGTAAAATCTCAAAAAAAGTAGTATTGTGAACTTTTATTTATTTTTATTTGTACTTGTCGGCTGCTTGGTTACTTCATCACTAGGGGACACAATCACTTGTTCACTGTTCTGTGGTAATAAAAGTCATGTATTAAAACTTCACTTTTAATTACAAAAATCTAAAAGAAGGAGAAAAACAGAAAACACACCTAGTGTCAAAAAACAGCCAAAACAAAAAGGTATATAACCCACTAAATCCTACTTGGCTTAATTAACCCTAAAGAAGAAATCAGGGACAGCTCCCCGAAAAGGGCGGCCCTGTCAGGAACCTAAGCCCTAATTCAACTAGCCCTAATAATGCAAGTATCCCAACATGTTTCTATGTCCCAAATAGACATTTCATCAGGGGACTAAGTATGGAAAAAATGGTTCAAAGACAAAAAAAGGTCCAAACAATGATACACAAGTTTCTATATCATCAAAACTACAAGGCAAATGGAGACTATGGTTTTTCTCCACATGAAAGGGTAGTGATATGGTTTCCACACAGAACACTCTACGTAAAAGGGTGGTGGTATGGTTTAAAAAAAAAACAAAAACCTATAAATCAATAGAGACCCTCTGTCTAGAGAGGATTTGGCATAAAAGAAAAACAATAGTAAGAAACATTTTGGGGCATGTTTGTGGCGCCTGCAGAGCCCACAGGGGTTTAATAGTTGGTTAAGCATTGGACTGTGGAAATAGGGAGAGAGAGGGAAAAATACAGCAGTTCCGCCATTGTTTTTGGGCTTCAATTTTCCAGTGTTCGCCACACGGTATAAATAATAGGATAACATCACACTGCGGTCGGTACAATTACAACAATATTCATTTTATATAGTTTTTTATATCTATTGTTCTGTGCACGGAACCGACTCAGGGCTTGTTTTTTGCGGGATGAGCTGTTCTCATTGATCCCATTTGGGGGACACGAGACTTTTACATCTCCTGTAAATCTGGGAGCAGAATGAAGAAAATGCAGCAATCCTGGAAGTGTTTTTATTCGTTACAGTGGTCGCCGTGCATAATAGAAGATCTGATAGTTTTGTAACGGTCGCTCAGCGAGTGGAAAGTGGACCCTCTGGTCACCGCGAGGAGTTGGCGTACCCTACACCGGAGAGCGGAGTCTAAGGGGCCCCTTGTATTCACTGGAGCCCGCCGCAAGTCAGGACAGACTTTGCCGCAGGGAATCCCCCAGATCGCTACCCCCGATGTAGGACCCAGCGGTGACAGCTGAAACAGGTTGAGTAGACACGGAGCCAACCAGAGAATGGAACTGGAGATAGGCATACAGGAACAGAACGTGGCAGATGGAGGTCAGCACAGAAGCTGTATATGGTGGACAAAGGCGGACGGCCACAGACAAAAACTTGGGGAATCGTAGGGGCGCATAAGGACGTATAGTAAAATGGCACCAACGGCGGAAAGGGTTCCTATAAAGCCTGTACCCCAAAGCCTACATGAAAAGGGGAAGCCCCTTTAAATTTAGGGCCCCTTGAAATTTAGGAGAGCTGCTCGCTCGCACGCGCCCCTAGTGTCCGGCCGGGAAAGTGTAGGCAGCAGCGGTGACAGAAGCGTGCCGCTCGAGGAGGAGGCAGGACGGGGCCAGAAAAAGTAGCCAAAAGCGTGTGCGGGGGGGGCCGGCTGGGGTGGGCCCCGGGCCCCGTCGACGAGAGGCACAAGCACCCACGGTGCGGGCGTCAAACCGCAGCGTGCGGCATGACAGTTTTACTCTATAGGGCGATGCAATTACAATGATGCCCAATTTATATGTGTGTTGTATGTTGTTCCTGCATCGCTCTGTTCTGTACATGCAGCTGTGGAAGGGATTTGTCGTCAGGACTGAGGTTTTCATTGGTTCTACCTTGGGGTTTATATTATTTTTGATTGCTTTTTTGTTGTTAGTGCAAGGGGGAAAAAACAAACAATCGAAATTTATTGTGTGTGTGTTATATAATGTTGTTTTGGGGGAAAATGTGGAAAAAAATCACTTCTTTGTTATTGAAAAAATTTTATCCCCTGAGTGCCGAATTTTTTCTATAAATTTTGCTTTTTGGAACTTTGTCGGGTTTATATTTGGCACTATTTTTTATATTTTTATTTTTAATTAATTTTTTAAAAATATATATATATAAAAATACACATTTTTAAAGGCGTTTTTTTTGTGGGTTAAAAAATTTTAATTAAGGGCTAAGTCTTTTAAATGCGCGAAAAACAAAATATGTACTTTTTCGGGGGGGAATTTTTTATTTTCTTTTTTTTTTTTTTTTTGGTTATATTTTTTAATTTCCCCTGTGGCTTGTTCAGTCTTGTGACGTGCTAGATCTTGGGGCTGTGTGTACCCGTCAGTCATCATGGGGTGTGTTACATAGCCGGGGGTGTGGGGGTGTTCCCGTCGTCATCGCTGGGCTTGATAAAATGCGGTGCTGTGCTTACCGTTTTAGTCATCTGCTGGGCTGGATAAATTTGCTTTCTGTACCCGTCAGTCATTGTGGGTGTGATAAATGCGGTGCTGTACCGTCAGTCATCATGTGGGCGTGATACATCGGTCGTACCCCTATCATCACTGGGCTGTGATACTAGGGTTTCTGTACCCCTCATCATCTGTGGGCTGGATACATAGCGGTGCTGTACCCCTCAGTATATGCGGGCTGTGATACAAGCGGTGCGTCCCGTCAGTCATCAGCTGGGGGTGTGTTTTAGCGGGGCTTTCCCGCAGTCTCATGCTGGGTGTGATAAAAGCGGTGCTGGGCCCGTCAGTCATCATGTGGGTTTTGTCTAGCGGTGCTGTACCCCATCATTGTGGGCTGTGATACTAGCGGTGCTTTCCGTCAGTCTCATGCTGGGGTTGATACTAGCGGTGCTGTGCTGTACCCGTCAGTCCCCCATGCGGGTTTGATACATAGCGGTGTGTCCGTCAGTCTTCATTGGGGGTTTTTAAAAAGGGGGGTGATTTACATGCGGGGGTTTCTGGGGGCTTTCCCGTTTAGTCATCAGCTGGGGTGGATACATAGGGGGGTACCCGTCGTCTCATTCCGGGCTGTGGTTACATTTGGGGGGGTTTTCTGTGCCGTAGTCATCATGTGGCTGTGATTTCCTAGCGGTGCTGTACCGTCGTCATCAGTGGGCTGTGATACTAGCGGTGCGTACCCGTCAGTCATCTGCTGGGGGTGTGAACATAGGTGCTGTCCCGTATCATCTTGGGGGTGGGGTGTTACTAGCGTGCTGTACCGTCATTATATGTGGGGTGTGATACTTTCGGGCTGTCCCGTCAGTCATCATGCTGGGCTGTGATCATACGGTGCGTCCCGTCAGTCTCATGTGGGGGGATACATAGCGTGCGGTACCGTCGTCATCATGCTGGGCGTGTACATAGCGGGGCTGTACCCCTCGTATCATGTGGGCTGTGATACATAGCGGTGTGTACCCTCAGTCTCATGCTGGGTTTTGATACTGCGGGGGTTTCTGTACCCGCGTCATCATGGGGCTGTGTAATACTGCGGGGGCCTGTGGGGTGTTTCCCGTCTGTCATCTGCTGGGTGTGATACATAACATGCTGTACCCTCAGTTTATGCTGGGCTGGTTTCATAGCATGCTGTAAACCCCTCAGTATATGTGGGCTGTGTACATCGGGGCTGTACCCGTCGTCATCATGTGGGGTTTGATCTCGGTCTTTTTCCGTGTATCCTGCTGGCTGTATACATAGCGGTGTGTACCCGTCGTCATCATGTGGCTGTGATTTTAGCGGTGCTGTACCCCAGTCACATGCGGGCTGTGTTTAAAAGCGGTGCTGTACCCGTCAGTTCATCTGGGTGTGATATTTAGCGGGGCTGTTTCCCGTCAGCATATGCTGGGGGGGGGGGGGGTGTGTACTTTTGCTGTGCTGTCCCCTCGTCTCATGCTGGGCTGTTTATACATAGCGGTGCTTTTTACCGTCAGTCATCAGCTGGGGCTGTGATCATAGGGTCGCCCCCGTTTGCCCTGTTTCCCGGGCAGTCTTTCATTTTTCCTGGGGCTGAGATACATTTTGGGGGTGTTTGCTGTGCTGTACCCCTAGTATCATGCTGGGGGTGTGATATAGCGGGCTTTATCCGACGTATCCGTGGGCTGTGATACTAGCGGTGCTGTACCGTAGTCTCATGCGGGGTGTGATACATAGCAAAAATGCCAAATCTCCCGTTTTTGGCGGGGGGGTCCGGTATTTTGGGGTCCCCCCCGCCCTCGGGGGAGTTTGGATTCCTCCGCCGCCAGCAGGTGGCGGGGGTTCTTTAAAAAAGGCCCCGGGGACAAGAGTAGCGCTAGTGCGACTCTTTCGCCCCGGCCGTCCCAAAGGGGGTGAAGCGGGTGCCCCCGCTTCACCCCCTGGGTCTCGCTTGCAGGGAGGAGGCAGGAGGGGTCGTTCCCGCCCTTGTGCGCCCCCACATAAGGTCAGCGGCGCAGGGGGAAATGACGCGCGGTACTTCACTTCCCCCCGCGCCCCTGAGGAGATCGTCCCGGGGGCCGTGTGCAGGAGCCCGGTGAGGGAAAGGGATTTTATTATTTTATTTTTATTGCTTATGGGGGGCTTGCCCGAAACAATGGGGGCCTAACTGGCAAAAGAGGGGGCATCTACCTCGCCAAAAACCCCAAAAAGGGGGGCACCTACCTGGCTAACAAAGGGGGGGCACCTACCTGGTTAACAAAGGGGGGCACTTTGGCTCAGAGGGGGCTCACCTGCCTGTAAGGGCACTACCCGTTATGGGGGGTTATATGGTTTAAGGGCATCTACCTGGCTTTCTTTAAAGCCCCTTTTTGCAGTTGGTGGGGTTTTGGGGGTGGGTTTTTTTAAGGGGCGTGGCTACCAACAAGTTTGGGGGTGTCCCGCAAAATTTTTGAGAGGCGCGCTACGGGCCCCCCCCTTATTCTACTTTTTTATTTTAAAGTTTTCCCTATGGGGTTTGCGGTGCCCGTACCCCAGTATCATGCTGGGTTGGGTAATTTGCGGTTTCGTACCCTCAGCCCCCATGGGGCGTGATAATAGCGGGCTGACCCCGTCAACCCGCTGGGCTGTGATCATGCGTGTGTACCCGTCAGTCATATGCTGGGTTGATACTAGCGGGTGTACCCGTCAAGTCTTTTATGTGGGGGGTGATACATAGCGGTGCTGTACCCGTCAGTCATCTGCTGGGGTGGGATAATAGCGGTGCTGTACCGTCAGTCTCATGCTGGGCTGTTACATAGCGTCTGTACCCTCATCTTTGCTGGGCTTGATACATAGGGTGCTGTCCCGTCAGTCATCTGTTTGGGGTGTGTACATGCGGTGCTGTACCCGTCATCTTTTGCTGGGGGGTGATTACTGGTGCTGTACCCCTCAGTCACTGTGGGCTGGATACATGCGGGCTTTCCCCGTAGTCATCATGTGGGCTGTGATCATGCGGTGCTGTCCCCCTAGTCTCATGTGGGCTGTATCTAGCGGTGTGCCCCGTCAGTTTTCTGCTGGGCTTGATAATAGGGGCTGTACCCTCAGTCTCTGCTGGGCTGGTTTCATGCGGGGCTGTACCGTCAGTCTCTTTTGGGCTGTTACATAGGGGTGCTGTACCCCTCAAAATCATCGGTGGGTGTGATACATAGCGGTGCTGTACCCGTCGGGTATCATGTGGGCTGGAAACATAGCGGTGCGAAACCACTTTCAGTAAATCATGTGGGCTGTGATACTTTAGCGGTGCCGGTCCCCTTTTAAAGTAATATGTTTGGGGGCTGTGAAACTTTGGGGGTGTTTTTACCCGTCAGTCATCATGTGGGCTGGGGATACATAACGATGCTGAAAAACCTTTCAGTCATCATGCTGGGCTGGGGTTACTTGGGGTGCAGGAAACCCCCGCGCCCGGCCCCGGGGCCCACCCCCCCAAATGGGGGAGGCGCGGCAGGCCCCGGAACGCTGGGGGGCGGGGGGAGCGCGTCATGGGGGAACGGTCGGGGGGGAGGTGTCCGGGCGCAGGGGGGGGGCGGTTTTTAAAGGCCGCCTCTCCTCCCCGGGGAAAAAGCAGTCGCGCGGGGAAAATGGGAGGCAGTGAGGAGCCCGTGCTGGCGTTGTTTTAAACCCCCTTAGGGGAAACGAGCAGCAGGAGGGGAAAAGTGGCGGAGGGGGGACCAATTTTTGAGGAGCTGCGGCGGCTAGCCGCAGCCGGGGTTTCCCAGCAGGGGCTGCGTGACGGGGTTTCCGGGTTTGGTGGTGAGCGGCCCCAGGGGCCGCAGTTGCAGAACCCCCGGCCCCGCCGGGCAGAAGCAGCCCCCGGAGCGGGCCCCGGGGCATCCGCAGGCCTGCCCCCCGGGGGTTAAAATCCGAGGGCCGTCGTCCCCGGGGGAGCCCCCCCGGGGGGACCCTCCGGGTAGGGGGTTCGCCCTTGGCTTGGGGGCGGTCTTCTCGGCCCGGGGGCCCCGGTGGGCCGGCGGGCTCGGGGGGGGCAGTGGGCGTTTCCCCCAAGCCCGGTTTTCCCAGGTCCAGCTGTGCCCCCTTCGTGGGCCCTTTCCGCCCGGTGGGGGCCCGGTGGCCCCTGTGGCGATGCCCCGGGTCGGGGGGGGGGGGGGTTCAAGCGTAGGGGGTGGTCGGGAGTCCGGTAAATTTTCGACGTCGGGTCGGGGGGCCCGGGAAAAGGGCCCCTCGGGCGGCAGGTGTCCCCCCGGCGGTGGTCATCGAGGAGCACCCAAAGGAATCGGGGGAGGGGTGGAGTTGGGCCCCTGGGAGACCCCGGCCCTGCGAAGGTGGGGCCTCCCCCTTTGGGGTTTGGGGCCCCTTGACCCGGGCTGCCGGAAACAGCGGTGGGATCGAGTTTGTGGGAAAGCGACGTCTTTTGGCAAAACCGGGGGAACGGTGGTGGGTCCCCCAGCCCCCATGAAGCCTGGTGGTAACATGTCTTTGTCTTGTTCTTTTCCCCCCTTTTATTGCGGTCCCCGGGGGGTTTTAGTGTAGGGGGCGCAGGGTTCACTCGGGGTCAGGATTGGGGGGGCGTGTGGCAAAGGCAGCGGGGAAAAACCGGGGGAGGGCGGCTTTTTTGGGGCGATGGGGTTTCCGGGCGTTTTTGGGCGCTTTGGAGATTTGGGGGAAAGGCGGGGGGGTTTTCCCCGTCCCAAATTATCCCGTGGGTTTCCCAACAAAAAGGGGAAAGGGCGGGTTTTGGGCCCGGGATTTCCCGTTAGTGGCAAAGGCCCGGGGGAAAGGGGGGAGAAAGGGCGGGGGTCATGGTGTGGGTGCAGACCGAGAAGGGCAGAAGGACACCTTTTTGGGGGTTTAGATGAAAAGGGAAAAAAGGGGGGTTTTGTTTTGTTTAAAAGGGCCCCCTCGGGGTAAATTTGAAGCAGGAAGTGCGGGAAAAAGGGATATGGAAAGTTAAATTTATTTTTAAAATTTTTTTTCCCTTTCGGCCGCTGGAAAATTTAAACCTAGACAAGGGGAAGAAGGAGGGAGGGGGTTAAAAAGGAGGAAAGGGGAAAAAAGGGGGGGGGTGGGTTGGGTCTGATCCCTCAGCGTTTATTTTAATTGGCTGCAAGCTTTTTTGCCTTATTGGCGGGTTTTGATTGGGGGAAAAACCCGGGGGGAAAAATTGTTCCCCCGTGTTTTGTTACATGGATGCGATCGGGGAGGCGCATCGGGCTTTTTGGGGGGTTTGGGCCCCTGGTTGGCTATGATAAAGCAGTTTCCCCAAGGGAAAGGCGGCCCCGCCGTCCATTCGGTGGGACAAAAGGATATAGGGTTTTGGTTTTTAAAAATCATGGCACCAAACAAAGTTGGTTCCCCCTTTTCAGGGGGGGGGGGGAGGGCGGGCCCGGAAAGGGGGGGGTTAATGGCGGGGGATCAGGGGGGGGGCCCAAGTGGTGGGCGAAAGGAGTTTGCGGCAGTTAAATAGGGGGCCCGGGGTGAAAATTGGGGCAGGATGTAATTTAAAAAAAACATCTGCTCTTTTTGTGGGGGGGAACCTCGCACCCTTTTCCCCGGGTTTTTTAAAGGGAAGGGGGCGGGGGAGGGGGGGGCCGGTGGTACCCAAAGGAGCGACGCCGGGGTGAAATTCCAAAGGATGGGGGTTTCCCGGGCCCAGGTTTAGTGATCGGGCGACGGGGGAATTGTTGCGGGGGGGGTTTTTTGGGGAAAGGTTTTTTAAGATCCCCCCCCCCCCCGGGGGTTCAGGGGGCCTTTTTCGGTTAAAAAACCAAACGGTGGCACATGGCACCCCCCGTAGGGGAAAAAGAAATTGGGGAAAAAATTTGGACGGGGTTTCGGATGTGGGGGCCCTTTTGGGCGGGGCCCCCTTTTTCCGGTTTTGGGGGGTTTTAAACCGGGGGGGGGGTTTCCGAAAAAAGGGAAAGGCGAAAAAATTTGGGCCTCATCCCCAAAATTGTTTTTCCCCCAAGGGGAGCCCCGGTCAATAAAGGGCCCATAGCCCCGGGAGTTGTGTTCAGTGGTGTTTTCTTTTTGACGAGGCGGGGGCCCTTTGGGTTTGGCAGCTTTTTTGGGGGGGGTTTCCCTTTGGATGGCGAAGGCCGCCATTAAATCGGTTTGGTTTATTTGGGTTTGCATGCGGGGAGCGTGCGTTTTTTGGGGGTTGTTATTGGGAGGGGACTTTTTTTTAAGGGATAGGTGCCCCCCCAAGGGGTTGTTCTTTGTCTGGGGCCTTTTTTTGGGGGTTTTTAGTTTTTTTGGGAAAGGGTTTTTAGTTAGGGATGTTGCGGGGGTTTTTGGACTCCCCCATTCATTTTTTGGGAAATGTTTTTTCTGGGGTGGTGGGGGCCCGCGGGTTCCCAATTTGGGGTCGCTATCGGCTTTTGTTTGGGGGGGGCCAGAGCGGTTTGGAGTTCGTGGGGGAAAGGGGAAGATGGAAGGCCAAAGTGTCATGTTTGAGTTTCTTGGGTTTTTGTATTGTTTCGGTGGCTTTTGGAGTGTAGGTTGCCAGGGATAAACTGGGGGCCCTTTTAAAAAAGGGAAAAGTGCAGAGGGTGGGGGGTTTTTTAAGGAAAAAAATCCCGTTGCGGGGGGGGTTGCGTCCTTGCTTGGCAAACTAAATTTTTTGTTTTGCAGGATTTGCCCATGGGAAGGGTCTTTTGTAGGGGGTTTTGGTGAGGGCTACGGGGGGGATTAAAATTAGAAGCCCCCCACTTTGTGGGTTAAACCCGGGAAAACACAGGGAGGCCGGGCAGTGTGGGGGTTTTTTTTGGGGAAAATTTAAAGGGCCCAGGCCCCTTTTTGGGGAGGGAGGTCTCCAATCGGGAGGTGGACATCTTTACTGATCCCGGGGGCAGCACGGGTTTCGGGGCCCAATTTGCGGGGACGTTTTTTTTTTGTGCGGCTCCGTCCGGCCCGGGGCGTGGACGGTTTCCCCTTTGGGGTACGAAATTTGGCTTTCCTCGAACTCTTTCCCATAGGGGTTTGGCGGGTTGAGTGGGGGGGGGGAATGGGGGGTTAGGGAATCAGAAGGTGCCGGGGTTTTCCCATTTGACAATTTGGGGAGGGGTGCGGGCCCATCAAAAATTTGGGTCTGAAATTTTTTCGCCTCCGGGGTTTGGGGGTTTTGTTTCGGTTGTTGGTTTTTGGCGGTGTTTAGGAATTTAAATTGTGGGTGGGGGCGGAACATGTTCCGGGGGGGCTGAAAGTTTGGGGGGTGATTTCTTTTTTCGATTGCAGTGGGAGCGGTTCAGGAAGCTGGCGCCATCGGCGGCGGAGGAGGGAGGGGAAATGCCCCGTTTACCTTTGGAGCGCGGCCTCCGAGTGCAGACCTTTTTTATCCGGGGGTTCCCCGTCAGGGGGAAACCCGGTTGGCCCTATGGGAGGGCCTGGGGGGGATGTGGTTTAGAAAGGGTTTCGGGTTTTGGTAGGTGTCGGCGGGGGGAAGGGTTTAGGTAAAGGGGCCCCTGTTTTTTGCCCGTTGGTTTACTTGGAGGGGCTTGGGTGGTCGTTGACTAAGGTACGAAGTTTATGGCGGGCCTTTGCATTTGGTTTTTAAGTGGGAGAAGGAGGAGGGATTTACAAAAGGGAAATTTTTTTATTTCCCCGGGGCCCTTTCGCGGTTTTTTGGGCGTGGGGGGGGGGGCCGGGGTTTGCCCCCGCCCGTGGTGTTGCGTTGTTGGAACGTTTTTTGGGGGGGGGTTTTGCAGTCGGGGGGGCGGCCCCGGAGTTAAAGAGGTGGCTTTTTTTCGCCTGGGCCTTTTTCGGGTAGCCTTTTTTTGGGGGATTGGGGAGGGGGGGGGTTGGGGTTTTCCCCGAGTGTGGGAGAGGGGGGGGCCCGCAGGCCGGGGGACGTTGGGGGCTGAGGGTGCGGGGGGTTTTTTGGATTTCCCAGTTCACAAAGACGGATCAGGGGGGAGGGGCCAAAAAAGGTGCGGTTTGAGGGGGAATTTTACGGAGCTTTTATGTGCCCTTGGTCGTTTGCGGGCCCTTTTGGGTTTTGTGCAGAGGGGGTTGTGTGGGGCCCCCTTTTTGGGGCCCCCGGATTGGGGCCCTTTTTGTCCCCATATCAATTCGCGGCGGGGGTTCAGGCGCCCGTTTTTGGGGGGATTGGGTCTGGAGCCCGGGTGAGTTCGCCCCGGGCCTTTTTTTCCCGTTTTGGGCGGGGGAACAGAGGCGGGGGGGGGTTGGGGGCTTGCCCCGAGTTGGTTTGGGGATCGGACGGTGGGGGTCGGACCGGTTCGGATATATGTGGGCCCCCAGTTTGGGTTTTCGGGGGAAGGTATAGGGGTGGCGGGGTTGTTGGTCGGTTTTGCGCTTGATTTTTTTTACGTCAGTTTTCGGTTTCTCTTGTAGTCGGTTTTGCCTTGCTGGTCTGGTCCTGGGACATTCCCATGTCCACTTGGGGGGCGGGGGGGGGCCAGCTCGGGTTTTCGCGGGGATGTTTTTGGCCCGGGGATTCGGTGGATAGGCGGCGTGGTTTTGAGGTGGGGTGGGGTGGTTTTCCCAAAATTTTTTTCGGGGGGGCGGGTTTTTATAGACCCCCCGGGTGGGTTTTGGTGTTGCATGCCGGGGGGGGAAAGACTTGGGCTCCCCTTTCTTCTGGGAGTGGGAAAGAACATTAAAAAATGACCTGTTTTGGTTTTTTTGGGCGTCTTTCCCGGGTGGTCTTTTTGTGGTCAGACAATTTGGGTTCCGGCAACGTTGGCGGGGGGGGGAAGGGGCGGTTTTATAGCCGTATTTAAAGGGTCGGGTAAAGGGCCAAAAAAGGGCAGTGGGGAGGGGTTTGTGGCCCCGTAATGGGGGGGGGGGGGGGTTTGTGCGCTAACCCCGAATTGGAACGGGGGAGTGGGGAATTTTTGGAGAGCGGATGGGGTTCATTGACGGCGGTTGGATTGGACTTTTTGGGCTCTCGGGCTTCAAAGGGGGTATTGAGAGGGCTCTCGGTTTGGTTGGGGGCGGGGCGTCCATGAGGGGGGCATGGGGTTTCTCGCCCTGGTGGGGGTCGGGTTCGTTGGGTGGTGGGAAAAATTGGGTTTAGGGAGTCCTTCGGGGTTGGATTTCCCCAGGGGTTTGGGTAACTTGGCGGCCCCGGCGGGAAAGGGGGGCTCTTTTGGGGGGTTTAAACCCTGGGGAAGGGAAATTGAGGGCCATAGAGTATGGCTTTTTTTGGGGTTTTTAGGGCCCGTGGGTTTCGGGTGGGGGGAAATGGTGGTTTTCGGGTTATTTGTGGTTTATTAGATATTTATATGAAAATTTGGGGGAAAGGCCCCGGGCAGAGGGGGGGAAAATTTTTTTATACGTGGAGGTATATTTATTTCTTTTATAATTTTTTATTTATATACCGGTTTACAGATTTATATGGGTTAAATTTTTACTGGTTTGGGGTTATATTTTGTGTATGTTTGTTAAAAAAAAAAGGGCTGGGGCCAAATTTTAAACCAAAAAGGTGGTGTCGTTGGGCATCAAATGGGGGGCTACAGCAGGGAGGTTTGGGGTCAGGGGAAAAATTGGGGAAAGAAGATTGGTGTGGGAGGGAAGGGGAAAACTCACGTTTGCCCTTGGGGTCATGTGTTGTACCCGTCGTCTTTTTTGCTGGGCTGTGTACATAGCTGTGTGTTTCCCCTCAGTCAATCATGCTGGGTTTTGTACTAGCGGTGCTGTTTCCCGTTTAGTCAAACATGCTGGGCTGTGATTTCGGGGCGGTGCTGTCCCGTCAGTCATCTGCTGGGTGTGATACAGAGCGGGGGGCTGTACCCGTCAGTATCTTTCTGGGGTGTTTATACATAGCGGGTTTCTGTTAAAACCCCCCAGTCACATGTCGGTGTTATAATAAACGGTTTCTTTTTCCAGTCAGTCATTTATGCTGGGCTTTTGGGGGTTTCATACGGTTTTTGTGCTTTTTAACCCGTCAGTCTTTTGCTGGGGGGTGTTGATCATTTCGGTGCTTTTCCCGTCAGTTCATAAAGTGGGCTGTTTATACTTTGCTGTGTGTACCCCCTCAGTCATCAGGGGTGGGCTGTGATACATAGCGGTAAATTTTACCCATCAGTTTTTCTTTCGGGTTTGTGATAAAATAGCCGGGGGCTGTACCCGTCAGTCATCTTGGGTCGGGGTGTTTTACAAAAGCGGTGCTTTTACCCGTCAGTCATCATTTCTGGGGTGTATACATTGCCCGGGGTTGTGCTGGGACCCGGAGTCACATGCTGGGGGTGTGATACCCTAGCGGTTTCTTTAAACCCCTCAGTCTTTTGTGGGGTGTGATTCATAGCGGTGGTGTAACCCCTCAGTCTTCAAAGGTGGGGGTGTGATTTAAAAAGCCCGGGGCTGTACCCCCTCAGTCATTTAGGCTGGGCTGGGGTTTATTTCATAGCTGTGCTGTTACCCGGGCAAATCCCTAAAGTGGGCTGTGGTAATAGCGGGGGCTGTACCCGTCAGTCATCATGGGGGCTGTGATACTTTGGGGGTGCTGTACCCGTTTAGTCATCATGCTGGGTGTTTATACATAGCGGTGCCCGTAAACCCCTCAGTCTAATTTCTGGGGTGGGGTTTCATAGCGGTGCTGTAAACCCCTAAGGGAAACATGCTGGGCTGTGATACATAGCGGTGCTGTACCCGTCAGTCAAACATGCTGGGGTGTGATAATAGCGGGGGGCTGTTTTCCCCTCGTAATCATTTCTAGGCGTGGGTACATAGCGGGTTTTGGGACCCGTCAGTCATCAAAGCTGGGCTTGGAAAACAAAAGCCCGGGGCTGTACCCGGGCAGTCATATGCTCGGCTGTTTATGCCTTGGGTGCTTTTACCGTCAGTCATCATGCTCGGGGCAGATTTGGGGCTCCCCCACCCCCGATAGGCTTCTATGGATGCCGACCGTTTATCAATTTTTTGTACCCCCAAGGGTTCTGACCCCTCCTCAACATCAGAAAGTCGAAATGCATGTGGGAAAAACCCTACAGGAGGGGAGCTTATACTGTGTCCAAAATACCCACCGCGTTTAGGAGTCCCCATGGTTAGTTTTGGGGTTTTCCAACCCTTTTTCCACCAGGGGACCGGTTTTTTGCCCAAGGGAAAACTTTCAAAAGTCCCGTTTGGGGGCGGGGTTGGATGTTTGAATTTACACAAAAAAAAAAAAAAAAAAAATTTTAAAATGTATTTCTGTGTCCTTTGGGGTTTTAGTTTGGGGTAACCAGTTTTTATAACTTTAAAACTGAATTTTTTTTTAATTTAAAGTGAACCCCAGAGCTGACAATCAGTCTGTGGGTCAGGGGTTTAAAACTTTTTATAATTTATGTATTTTAAAAGTCTGTCATTAAGAGCATAGTGGCCCAAATTTTTTAATGTGGGAGATCATAAGATTTCTCACCCCCTCCGAAAAACCCAACCTACCCCACCTAACTTGTAATGAGGAAAGCTAAATTAGTTTTGGCATCCCCCCTTTTCCGGGACTGTTAGATATCCTTTCGCACCCAGGGAGCTGGGTCACACCCAAACGGCCTGAACCTAAACCATTACATAAAAAAACAATTTTTTCCACATACAGGAATATACAGGAACGGGGTCTGTGACTGTAAATTCCCCTCCATACAGGGGCCCTTTTGTGGTTCTCCAAGTCACGACTTCAGATGTATATAACCCCAACAGTGACCATTTAGGGGTAGGTACCAGTATCCCCGGGCTCTGCAGACTGTTATTGTTCCATACAGTGCCCTATGTGGTAGACCCCAGTGTACATGGCTGCAGTCATTTAAGGACTGCAGTGCAGTAACTTTGGGGGGACTCACGGGGAGAGGTCCCTGGCTGGAATTGTTCTTTTTTCCTTTTCTTCCCCATCCGTCCAGACCCATGGCTTTTCCGACCATGATTCATCCCTGCAAAATTTACTACACAAGCATCTTAGAAATCTATTTCTCTCAGCACTTCCCTATCTGTAGCCACCTCTGTAAAATTGAATGGGGTTTTGGGGGGAAAAATTTTTGGGGGTTTTGGGGTAGTATCAGCGATTATTATCGAAAAATTTGAAATGGGCACGGTTTTTATGTTGATCGGATTTTTTAGATCACGCGAAAAATTTGGGTGAAAATCTGCGCATAATCTTTTAAAATATCGCGCCATTTTCACCGCTTCCTGTCTTTTTGGGGCCAGCAAATCAGCTTGCAGATAAGCGGGTGGCACGTCATGGACTGGGATGTGATGGTTGCGATTGGTGGAAAATCACTGACCTCGTTTTAATAGAACACCCCTTCCGTTCTGCCTCAGTGTGTGTCTGTGTATCATAAGAGCAGGACGTGTGCTCGGTCTCTCTCAAAACAGCTCGCGAAACTGTTCTATTTGTTCAACAGACAACTATACTTTTAGCTGTGAACATTAGAACTTAGGTAGATTAGAGTTTTACGCTTCAGTTACTTGGGCAGAGAATTTTAAAAGGAATCTACCTGTGCGGGGGGGGGGGGGAGGGGCGGGGGTTTTTGGGGGCCGAACACAGACAGCAGGCTCTTTAAAGAGTGGTTTTGTGCCCCCCAGACTGTGTTTAGACCCGAATTGCAAGGGGGTTTTTATTAACAGTTTTGGCCATTTTTTTGGTGAAATGAAATATTACATGTCAGTGTATTATATTAGGATACAGATTTTTTTTCTAGAAAACTGAAAGTGTTTTTGATAGGTGCAAAACACAATTTTTATTACCCGTTTTCATTTAGATAGGTGTTTTTTCCTTTGGCCAGTCCGTTTTGTTGATAGAGGCACTTGCAAAAATTTTTAATAGGCCCAATTTGTAGTCACCGCAGGTGTATTTGATAGGTGAAAAAATTCCTTTTATTACCTTATAGTTTTTAAATAGCTGTATTGCTGTGGGTGGCTCATTTTTTAAAATACCAACTTGTCGCAATTTGATAGAAAAGTTTTTTAGCAACTGTTCTTATTGTCATTGCTGAAAAAAAACAAAATTTCTCACCCGTGTAACTTTGAATATTTTTTTTGGGGCTCAGTGAATTCGGGTTGGCGCAGTAGCGCACTTGTATGTATTTTGTTTAAAACTATAAATTTCCCTGTCCTACTGGGATCTGTAAACCCCGGGGCAAAGGGAAGAACACTTTTGTTTTTTGTTTAGGGTTCTTCCACCAGACGCATTTCACGGGTATTCGCTAAAAACATTTCAGTTTCTAATCCTATTGGTGTAGGAAATTAGAGGGATTTAAGAATAGCTGTGATTTGCTGTTTTTTAAAAGAGACTTAAATTTTTTTCTTTCTAAACATGGGCGAAATGAGGGGGAAAGGAGAAAAGAAGGGGGTAGGACATGGGGTAGAGGTAGAGAGAAGGTGTCCTTCCAGTGCTGGGGAAAAAACAAAGCCCCAGCGATCATCGGTTTCAGGGCCCTCAGGCCTGTTATCGCTTGTCAGGGGCCCTGTGAATCTCCGTAACGAACAGCATCGCCAATCTGTTTTTCAGTGGATAATGCAACCTGATCCAGCAGTTTACCTCCTGCCCCAGTCACGGGGGACAAAGTCGTTCGATTGTCCAAATGAAGAGCCCAAAAAGTCAACTGTGTACCCCACTGTGGAATCCATTTTCTGAAGACCTCTTTGAGACAAAATGCGGTTGGGATCGAAGGGATTTCAAAAATCAAAAAGGCCAAAGAGGGATTTTGCTGTTGGCCCAGTTACTGATGCCATCAGAGGAGGGGAAGGGAAACCCCTCATCGCAAAAATCCCGGGGGGTCGGCAAACGCCTTGCAGTCTCTCTTTCTTGTAGCCCCCAGCTCCGGATGCAGAATGCATGACGCCCAATCACCTGTGTTGAGAAAAGATGACGACGACATTGCGGATCCAAAGTGGTTTTTCCGAGAATTTGCTTGCACCCTTCCATGGACGAGGGGAAGACGATGGGGGGAGTGTCAGTAGGGTCCCCCCTCAAAAAGGGGAGAGGGCGGTCGCAGAAGTCCGCTGATTTTTTCCCCCAGCCCACGGTCAGCCAAACCCCCCCCCATCGCCCTCAAAAAGGGCCAGGACCCCTTTAAGCCTGGACCTTCTTGAGCAGCTTGATTCACCCAGCGAGTCAAATCCGCCTTTGCCTAAAAAAAAAACAACAGTAGAGGCAGAATCTTAGGTGTTTAACCCCACCAACATGTCTAGTCACATGCAGCGAATGCATGAGTTGAAATGGAGGGAACACTTTGGGCCCAAAAAAAGGCCCCACCGTGCGGGGTTCCCAAACCCCTGTCAAACCCTTGTCTCCCCCCTCCTCCGCCCCCAAGCGTTCCCCCGTGCCCATGTCTCTCAAATCATATAGGGGTCAGCCTCCCCGCGCCCGAGTAAAACCAGAGACCCATCCTACCCTTCTACTTCCGCCAGTTTGACGACCTGCAGCCGTACAGCGGGCCCGTTGCAGCCAGTTTTCTTCAGGTTTGGGGGCAGAAAAAAACACTTTAAACCAAAACCCTGTCGGATTCCGAAGAAATGTTTCCTTTTCCCTTGGTGGACACAGATGGGTTCGGTTACGTCATGGCCCCTTGCCTGCCCCCAATACCAATGCCGAGCAGGCATTTTTTTGCCAAAAAAGCAGTCCTGCCTGGCCCCAACGTGCATTAAAAATTTTAAGTGGTTTTTTCCCCCGTGTCTGGAAAAGTCCTTGACCCCCCGACACGTGGATAGTAAGACGGCCAAGCCCCCTATTCCTCTTTTTACAGCTCACTGGGTGGCTGGGGGATGTTCTGTGGGGACGGGTTAGGCTCGGGCCCCGCTCTTCAAAAAAACCCCAGGGATGGGGCGGGTTCTTTCCCCAAGGTCCTTGGGGCTCATGTGCCCAGAGAAACAGGGGCCCTTTTTTAAATTAACTGTCTTGGGGACCATCCAAAACACAGGTCAGGGGCTGTGGGGGCAGCTTTCCCCAAAAGGGAAAAGCGCTGGGTGGGAAGAACCTTGGGGCCAGGCAAGGCGGCGTGCGATAACGGGCGAAATCTGCTGGCCGCCCATCAGATCGGCCGGCTGGAGCACATCACTTGCCTGGCCCAAGTCATGAACCTGGTCGTCCAGAAATTTCTAAAGCGCTACCCGGGTCTGGACTGCCTGCTGAGGAAGGCTCGAGGTCTGAGTTTGCACTTCCGCCGTTCGCACCCTGCTTCGTCCCGCCTGGCTGCGTTGCAGTGTCAGCTCGGCCTCCCCGTCAACCGTCTCATTGTTGACGTGGCAACACGCTGGAATTCCACCCTCCACATGCTCCTGCGATTGTGGTAGCAGCGCAATGCCATTACGCAGAACAAAGTGACACATGGCCTGACAACAGCGGTGCGGACCTTGGGGTGTTGAGCCACCGGGAGTGGAGGCAGGTGAAAGAGCTCTGCACCATCCTTGCCAGTTTTGAAGAAGCCACCAAAATGGTCAGTGCGGACAATGCCCTTGTCAGCATGAGCATTGTGGTGATCTTAGTTCTGGAACAATCGTTGGACACTCTGAAACATCAGGTCCCACCAGCGACGGAGGAGGAGACGGACACAGAGCCTTTCTCTCCGTCAAATCCACAAGGCCCGACAGTTTCACAATTTTATCGGTCTTCATTAGGCAGTGGTTCGGGGTCCAGGGCTAGTGCAAGGCGGCGCCTCAGCTCTCAGGGTGCATCATCTGAGGCAAGTCAGGGCTGTGTTGAAGCTGTGCCAGAGGAAGCGGAGGAGGAGGAGGAGAAGGAGGAGGTATTCCTAGACACCGACGTTACCGACGTCCCTGCCTTGGAAAGAGGTTGGCGCGAATTTGAGGCGGAGGAGGAAGATGAGGAAGATCAGTTTGCTAGTGCCCCTCGACCCAGAGGCTTGGGAAATCAAGGCTCCATCTCTCATATGAGTGCTTGGATGCTCCATTTCCTCCAACATGATCCTCGCATTAAGGCCATCAAAATGAACAACAGTTACTGGGTGGCCACCCTCCTGGATCCCCGGTACAAAACAAAACTCAGCACTTTCCTTCCACCCACCCAAATAGAGAGTAAAATGCAGGAAATGGAGACCTTGCTGATTGATCAACTGGAGACATCTGTTTTGTCTGCTTCACGTTCTTCAAATGTCACGGTGGAACAACGTCAGCGACGTGACAGCAGTAGAGTGCCAAGTAGCCGTAGCGGCAGCAGCAGGCAAGGTGGCAGAAGCCTAATGGGTGACCTCTGGCAATCTTTATTTACCACCTCACCAACGCATGTAATGCAGGGCACACATACAACACACAGAGACCAGCTTAAGATCATGGTGCATGACTATCTGCGTCTCAACACCGATGTTTTTGTATGTGTTCCGGACCCAATCAACTTCTGGGTATCCAAAATGGATGAATGGCCTGAGCTCGCTCGCCACGCCATAGAGGTGTTGTCCTGCCCAGCAGCCAGCGTCATATCTGAGCGGACCTTCAGCACAGCTGGAGGAGTCATTACAGAGAAACGCATCCGGCTTTCCACAGATAATGTGGATCGTTTGACTTTCATCAAGATGAATCAGGCATGGATCTCTGATGATGTTGTGGCCCCAATTGCCGAGGTCACCGATTAGTTGCCGGTCTACTTCACATTCCTCTTCAAACAGAAATGGTCCTCTTGAAAAATGTTTTTTAAAATGATCATTTCTCTCTGCAATTTTTATTCTCAGTTCCCAAAAGATAATTTTGCTGGTTTTGCTGTGAGGAGACTGTAAAAGACACCAAGGTTTCATGACAAAACCGTAATCCATTTACTGACTTTATCTTTAGAATTTTCCGCATTGTCAATGGTTTTGGGGTCATGTTGCTGAGAGATACAGCTATAATCATGGTCGTTTGGAACAGAAATGTGGCTTCTAAGTGGCATTTCTCCCTCACAATTTTTAACATTGGCTGAGAAGTCATTTTTATAATTTTTTGGGTCATGCTGCTGTGTAATGCAGCTATACTACAGGTCCTTTTCTAAAAAATGTGGTTTTTAACAGACATTTGTTCTTCACAATTGTCAAGAGTGGCTCAAGGGTGATGTTGCTGTCAGAAACAGGAATAGGTAGGACACTGTTAATGGACACATATTGCAAAATGACTTGTTTTTGCAAGATCTTTAACATAGCTAGCAATCCCTGTAGTGAGACAACCCATTTAATACAATTAAAAAAAGAGAAACAAAGACGTTGTGTTTTCTAGAATTAAACTACTAAAAAACTTGCATGTACAAAATAGCTGATACAAATATTCTGAATTGTACAATGGAGGTACAGGAAGACTTTAACAGATGTAGGTTACCCAGGACAGGTATAGTCAATGTCCAGTTCAACTAAAATGGTGGTTCAAAGACTCCTTTTTACAGCACTTTTTAAATCTGTGGGTCATGCAGGTTTAATGGTCATGCTGTGGCCCAGGACAGGGATAGTCTATGTCCAGTGAAACTAAAATGGTGGTTGAAAGACTCCTTTTTCTGGCACTTTTTAAAAATGAGGGTCATGCACGTTTGGGGCTCATGCCGCATTTCAGGACAGGGATATTCAATGTCCAGTTGAAGTAAAATGATGGTTCAAATCATACAGGCTTCTGGCGCTTTTTAATTTGTGGATCATGCAGGTTTAAGGGTCATGCTGTGGTACAAGACAGGGATAGTGAATAGTCCGACTTTTTTTTCTGTGACTTTTATAACCTAATTGTGTTGCCTATGATGTAGCCCGTATCCATTTGACTGTTGTGGATGTTAATTCCAGCTTCTCCTGCCCTGTTTGGGTGTAAGAATGGAGGTGTTGTTCCTCTCCCATAGACTTTAATGGTGATCGGCGATAATCTATTATCGACTATCGGAAATAGTCTTGATAATTGCCGATATCGACCCGATGACGATAGTCAACATAATCGCTCATCACTAGTGATAGGTGTAGGTGGGAAGGTTATGGAGTGATAGGTGGAGGTGAGAGGACTATGGGGTTATAGGTGGAGGTGAGAGGACTATGGGGTAATAGGGGGAGAGGTTATGGGGTGATATGTTTTGTACTGTGTGTTGGCACTAGGATGCACAGTGGTGGGGAGTGGTGGGAGAGAGATGTACAGAGCACTGCTTACAAACTCTTTGGGGGAGCATAGGACCATCCCCCTGGAGATTGTGCTGTGACGGTGGCCTGCACTCCCCAGAATCATATTGTGCAGGTAGAACTCCATACCCTGCACCCTCAGAAGATCAGTTACAGGAATGATCTTCAGGGGATGCAGGAGATGGAGTTTAGTACTGTCATGTTATTTTTAATGTTCTTATATTCATACAGGTTTTCCCTTTGGACTATGTTGGATTCATTGGATTACGTCAGACCAACGTTGGATTGATTTCTTTAATAAGATGGTGAAAGAGTGCTGATGTTGGGGAGTGTTTATTTAAATACAAGTTTTTTGTGCAATTTTTGTGTTTTTGTTTCCCACTTAATTCCAGTTTTAGTAATAGTGGTATCTGACAGACACCTCTCCATTACTAGCTCTCGGACTTGGTGTCAGCCAGCAGTGTTATTTGGCACCACAAGACTGACACTAACCCTGTGTCACTATTGCCCCAGTGGTACTGGGAAGAGCCAGGAAACCATCAGGAGCCGACCCTCTAATGTGATAGTCTGCGGGCTGGTATTTTTAGAGTGCAAAGGGACCAGTATCGACGGTTCTTCCCATTCTGATAGCATCAGGCTGCAGCTGTCAGTTTTACTTTGACTGGTGATGGAAAATGGAGGGGAACCCACGTCTTATTTTTCCAGAAATCATTTATTTATTGATAATCCTAAAGTGGGCACCTCCTGTAATCATTACAGTGGTTGCCTGTGTGCAGATTCTCATTAAATAAATACATTTTCAGAAAACAAACAAGGTGGGCACCCCCCCCCCTCCCATTTTCCATAACAAGCCAAGGTAAAACCAACACCAGCAGCCGGATACTATCAGAATGGGAAGAACCAACGCTAATGGTCTCTTTCCATTCTAAAAATACCAGCCTGCAGCTGATCCATCACATTAGAGGGTCACTCCTGGCGGGTAACAGCTCTTCCCAGTACCCCTGGTGCATTGGATACTGGGGTAATCATTACACAGGGTTAGTGTGAACCTTGGGCAACAAGAAACAAACCAAGACCAAGCAATAGTAATGAAGAGGTGTCTGTCAGACACCTCCACTAATATATATATATATATATATATATATATATATATATATATATATATATATATATATATATATATATATATATTTGTCAACACAAATATTACACAAAATAAAACTCCTGCTCGTCTGAGCGCTAACTAAACAAAAGTAGTCCTTACTACTGTCTTGTAGTTGGAGCTTGTGGTGTAGCCTCTCCGGCGCAGCTTCATGGCCTGTAACTGTAGACACACCCCCAGTCAGCTGACTAGCTGACTTATACAGCCAGACGAAAACCTGGCACTGGAACATGGGGGAGCAGCCACCCACCCAACTCTGACTGCTCTCGGTAAAAGCCGGATCCGGATTAAGCTGTGTTTCCACAGCTAAACTACTTGGATAAACATGTGCCAACCGCTTAATGCAGCTGACACAAACTAAGTGACGGCTTCTACCTCACCGAGGCCAGGTCTCTCGGTGACATTTCTTAGTCTCACCATACCTGAGCGAGAACTCTGGGGCCTATGTATACCCCGTTTACCACCTTGCCCTTCGGGGCCTTACAATATATATATATATATATATACACACACACACACATACATACTTTAACTACATTGGGCATAAATATATCCCTAATGATTACAGGGGGCAATATATATCTCTGACTACAGGGGACATATATTTATCTAATGACTACAGGGGGTAATATTTATCTCTGATGACTACAGGGGGCATAAATATATCTCTTATGATTACAGGGATCATATATGCCCCCTGTAGTCATTGGACATATATGCTCCCAACCGATAGCCAGGCTAGTTGTGAAAAAAAATAAGTCACTCCCCTTTCCCCATCACCTGCAGAGCCACTGCGTCCAGGGAGACTCAGTGGTGCAGGGGGTGTGATGACACTGCCCCCCCCCCCACCACTGTGCTGCTGATGCGTAGATGCTGTGCTCAGCGTGTGCCATATCTACAACGATTGAGAAAGCAGAAACGGTAATGCACCGCCCCTGCTTTCTCTCTAGCAAAGCAGCTCCACAGTCTGTGTGCAGCTGCTAACTCAGCTTACCGGCCACGCAGAGTAGATGCTGACCGCCCAGACTAAAGGCAACGGGCGGTCATCATCACTTGTAGCCCGGGGCCGCAGACCGGCAGAGCATGCGCCATGGCCCAGTGCCGGACCGTGGCACGGCGGTTGAGGATCCCAGAGGAACTAGAGAGTCCCTGCACCAACATGAAGATCCCAGAAGAGATGGGACCAAGAGGGAACAGCTGCCCCCTCAGTGTCAGACTGGGGTACCTAGACTGAATAATACCACAACACCATGACCTCAGGTCACCCCCACAGTGACTGAATAATGCCACCACATTTTCCCACCACATAATGACTGAATGGTACTACAACACCATGACCACATATCACCACTACATACTGACTGAATACCACCACACCATGACCCTGTATCAACACTACAGTGTAACTGAATCATACCTCCACGTCATGACCACATAGCACCACCACATAGTGACTGAATACCACCACACCATGACCCTGTATCAACACTACAGTGTAACTGAATCATACCTCCACGTCATGACCACATAGCACCACCACATAGTGACTGAATGCCACCACACCATGACCCTGTATCAACACTACAGTGTAACAATCATACCTCCACGTCATGACCACATAGCACCACCACATAGTGACTGAATACCACCACACAGCAAATTAATCATAACTCCACACCATGACCACATATCACCACTATATAGAGACTGAATAATATCACCACACCATTACTGAATATAAACCTTTACACTTTGCACACATATAAGTGATTATACTACACATTTAGTGACGTTTCTCCAATGAGTCGTTCATGTTCCCCTCTTTTCCATCCGGTCCACACCGCCATGCTGACTACTCCTGGCCAACACTCGTCCCTGCATATCTGGACACATATCTTAGAATCCTCACTCTTCCAGCAACTCCTTACTTATAGGTATATTAGTCCCCTCAGTTAGGTAGCTCTATAGCTCCCCTCATCAGATAGAAAGCGCTCTCAGTTAGGCAAGCATGTATAGATCCCCTCAGGCAGGCAGGTATATAGATATGTCCCCCTCAGGCAGGCAGGTATATAGATATGTCCCCCTCAGGCAGGTATATATAGCTCCCCTTAGCAAAGTATAGAGATATGTCCCCTCAGGCATGTATATATTGTTCCCCTCAGGCAGGTATCTATAACCCCCCTCAGGCAGATAACCACCAATAAAAACACTAACAATAAGGGCATGTCCTCACAGGTTTTCGGCCGTTTAGTCAGCCAGTTTGCGGTTTTTCAGACCGCCTGAAAAACCGGCCGAAAATTAGCACAATGGTGCTCTATGGAAAACCCGTGCACCAGTCCCCACTGCACGGGTTTTTTTCCGCCCGTGGTCTGGCTGCAGAACATTGTGCTTGTCCGGTATTTATCCTGTGCCGTGAGAATGCGGCCTAAGACTTACTATTCCTCCGTCCCAGCCGAGCGCCGTCCTTTTCTGCCCGACACTGGCGGCATGATGACATCACACCGCCAGCACCGGGATGCCCCCCCCAGCAGCTCCTCGGCCACACAGCAGAGTGACGGCTATGCAGCCGAGGAGATGCAGCAGCGCAATGAGCTCACCTCTTTGCTTCGCTGTCTATTTCAGTATTACAGGGCCGTGGCGGGCTCGATCCTCCGGTGGGCCAGTCCGAAACTGCATTCCCTCATGTATAGAAGGGAGCGAGTGCTCGACCCATTAGTCCTGTGCAGAGCCTTCCCACAATGCATTGTGGCTGCTCTGATCCGATGGGAATTGGTGTCTGAGGGTCAGTGAGTGTCCTCCATTATAATGGGAGGGAGGTCAGGTTTATCCCATTTATTATCTGCGATATCACCTCCAACATACAGTCCCACGTCAAACCATCCCTGCCCTCCAACACACAGTCCCACGTCAAACCATCCCTGCCCTCCAACACACAGTCCCACGTCAAACCATCCCTGCCCTCCAACACACAGTCCCACGTCAAACAAGCACTGCCCTCCAATATACAGTCCAACGTAAAACCAGCACTGCCCTCCAATATACAGTCCAACGTAAAACCAGCACTGCCCTCCAATATACAGTCCCACGTAAAACCAGCACTGACCTCCAATATACAGTCCCACGTAAAACAAGCACTGCCCTCCAATATACAGTCCCACATAAAACAAGCACTGACCTCCAATATACAGTCCCACGTAAAACCATCACTCCCCCTTCACTCAGCACTTTCCACCATACAGTTCCAAGTAAATACCTTGCTCCTCTATCTTCTCCTGTGCACACATCCTGTATTCCTGGGAGGCTCCTCCTCTTCCCCTAAATGTCCCACCTCATCCCCTAGCTGCCCCACTTCTTCCCTTAGATGTTCCACCTCTTCCTCTAGATGCCCATCCTCTTCCCCTAGATGCCCCTCCTCTTCCCATGACATCATACATACCAATAGTAACAGGCTGTGTGTAGTAGAGAGTCCTGGACTCCAGGATTAGAGGAGGTCAGCAGGTGCAGCGGCCGTTGTATGGAGGACATTGTCCTGTCAGAGTAAGGCGGACTCTCATCATAGACCTGTCCACTCACACAGGTGAGACATTTACCTGTCCTTCTAATCCAGAGGGCGACACAAGGAATCCACCAATCAGAACAGGCCGGGGGCAGAGCACAATGTGTATGCCGCGCCTTACTGTCTGCAATCCCACCAGGACATTATATGGAGGATCAGGGCTCAGGATCTTATCACTTCCAGCAGAGAAGTATTAGCCCAATCCACTAAGAGGAGCAGGAAACCCCAAAACCAGAGCTACAAATGCCCCCGCACATCCCCCTTATGTCTGCTGCTCCTGCCCCATTATTATTGGTAACATGGCCCCTCTGCATGTGGGGATGGGATCATCCGGGGGCCACAATGTGAGGACGCCCTGGCCCCCATCCTTGTGTTCTGTTCTGTGGGATCCAGGACGGGCACTCGCTGGTTTGGGTCTTGTCTCTGGTATAGTTTTTTGTGCTGGACTTCCTAGGTTGTTCTTGAAGGAGCACAAGGAGTAAATACCCATCATGGAGGTGGTGAGGGGTCTGGAGCTTGGTCCCTCGCTCATATATATACCCATCATGGAGATGGTAAGCGGTCTAGAGCTTGGTCACTTGCTAATGTATATACCCATCATAGAGGTGGTAAGAGGTCTAGAGCTTTGTGACTCGCTGACGTATATACCCATCTTGGACGTGGTAAGATACCTGGAGCTTTGTCACTAGCTGACGTATATACCCATCATGGAGGTGGTAAGATATCTGGAGCTTGGTCACTAGCTGATGTATGAGGTGGTAAGGGGTCTGGAGCTTCGTGACTCGCTGACTTATATACCCATCATGGAGGTGGTGAGGGGTCCGGAGCTTGGTCACTTGTTGACATATATACCCATCATGGAGTTGGTAAGCGGTCTGGAGCTTGGTTACTCACTGACATATATACCCATCATGTAGGTTTTCAGGGGTCTGGAGCTTGGTCTATCGCTGAAATATATGCCCATCATGTCAGTTGTCAGGGGTCTGGAGCTTGGTCACTCACTGACATACATACTCATCATGGAGGTGATGAGGGGTCTGGAGCTTGGTCACTCACTGACATACATACTCATCATGGAGATGGTGAGGGGTCTGGAGCGTGGTCACTGGCTGACATATATACCCCTCATGGATGTGGTCAGGGGTGTGGAGCTTGGTCACCCGCTGATGTATATAACTGTCATGGAGGTGATAAAGGGTCTGGAGCTTGGTTATTCTTGATGTATATACCCATCATGGAGGTTGTAAGGGGTCTGGAGTTTGGTCACTCGCTGATGTAAATACATGTCATGGAGGTGGTAAGGGGTCTGAAGCTTGATCACTTACTGATGTATATTCCCGTCATGGAGGTTGTAAGGGGTCTGGAGTTTGGTCACTCGCTGACGTATATACATGTCATGGCGGTGGTAAGGGGTCTGGAGCTTGATCACTCGCTGATGTATATTCCCATCATGGAGGTGGTAAGGGGTCTGGAGCTTGGTAACTCGCTGGCGTATATGCCCATCATGTAGGTGGTAAAGGGTTTGGAGCTTGGTCACTCGCTGACGTATACACCCATCTTGGAGGTGGTAAGGGATCAGGAGTTTGGTCACTTGCTGGCGTATATACCTATCATGGAGGTGGTAAGGGGTTTGGAGCTTGGTCACTCGCTGACATATATACCCATCATGGAGGCTCAGACAGTGCCCATCACACGGCTCTACTGGGGGAGGAATAACAAGTTACTGTTTTTTTTCTGTTACAAGTAGTAACATATAATGAGAACGTGGTATCGCCGGAATCGCCCCGACCAGAAGAGCACAGATCTCCAGTCATTTGTACCCAATAGGGAACTACTAACCACCACCCCCCACACACAATATGGCAATAAAGTATGTTTTTTCCTGTTCATTCCCACAAAATACTTTTCTGGTTTCCCAGTGCATTATATAAATAAGGAGGATAAGTGTCTGTGATGTCTCTGATGTCAGCAGCCACTTAGGGGGTTTCTCTCACTCTGAGGTTTCATCTCAGTGTTTTGAGTCAAAGCCAGGAGTGGATCCGGCAGGAGGAGAAGTCCACGTTCTCCCTTTTTTTTTCACTTCTGACTTTGGCTCCATTAATGACACTTCCCAGCCCCCACTGTGTGTGACATCACTCTCATTCCTCACGATGCTTTCCTGTCTCTGGGCTCCTATAGGAGGTCGCTGCACATAAGCAGCTCCTCACTTTGGCCCCAATTCACACTGGGTGACATGTCCCAACATGGCAACGCTGTTTTTTTTACGTATGTGTCTCCCGATTTTGTAGTGTACTCCAAGTGTACGGTGGTTGTCGGCGCATTGTACGCCATCTTTTGTGTAGCTGTATGCGCCTTTTTTTTAGCCGTATATGTGCAGCACATTTGTATGGGGCTTACACTGTCGGCTGTTTTCTATGTGTGATTTTAGGCGCATCGCGGCATTTTGTCGTGTGTGAATGTGCAAATTGTTTTGCCGGCTGGTGGTATCAGATTTGCATTGTCCGAATTTTCGTCATTCGTGGACGACAAGTTCTGCGCAGTGATGTGTGTGAAAATGTGAGTACATTACATGGCACTGTGCAAATGCGCCCCCTATTATTTATTGCTCCGGGGTTCATTGCAGAACGTCGTCCTGTACTTATTTCTGGCTGCTGGTTGAAGTTGTAGATTGTGCACCTACTGTGTGCTCTCTGATGTTGAATGTTGCTCCCAACTCTGCTCAAATGCCAAATGCGCCAAATTTTTGAATGCGCCCCAATCCATACATGCGCCGCGAAGACAACTTGCGCTCCAAAACAAAGCCATGCACCGTTAACAAAGGTGTAGAAATAAAGAATGCGCCTAATTTTGAAGTATACAAGCTGGAACGCCCAAACATGCGCCCCAAACAACACACTCGCCGAAAAAGGCGCAACGCCTAAAACATTCCGACAGACGCAAATACAACCACTTTACAAAACAAGCGCAGAACAAATTAGGAAATACATTGCGAGTGTACGTTACTTTATGCCGCATTCAAACTGGCGTACGGACGCCACTTTTGGGACATGTCGCCCACAGTCTATACTGGACAAATAGCTGCTCGGCTTCTGTGAGCGTGGCCTGCACTTGGCTTGAGATAAGCAGTGCCTCCCTCCCCATCACTCCCCTTCTTACCCTATCTCTCATTGCTTCCAATCCACTATCACTCCCTATATCTCATCACCCTGTTTCTCCCCACTCTCCATCCCCCATTTCTCCCTTTTCCACATCATTACCATAGTAATTTATTGTTTGACTGTAATTTTGTTATGTATGATGTATGTATGATGTATAGTGTAGATAACCTGTGCTGTACTGTCATGTTATGTATGATGTACTGTCATGTTATGTATGATGTAATGTAGGTAACCTGTGCTGTACTTTCATGTTATGTATGATGTGTAGTCTAGGTAACCTGTGCTCTACTGTCATGTTATGTATGATGTATAGTGTAGGTAACCTGTGCTCTACTGTCATGTTATGTATAATGTATAGTGTAGTTAACCTGTGCTGTACTGCCATGTTATGTATGATGTATAGTGTTTCTTAAAACAAAAAAATGCTTCCCACGTGTGTAAATTATAGGAATAGAAAAATAAATCGAAACAATAGAAAAAACTACTCCTTTAAAACATACCTTTTAATAACACTCAATTTAAAATATATATCCGGGACACCACAAAGAAGGGGTAATACCCTAAGCTGTCACCTACACCATGAACCCTATAGTACCTGCCACAACGGAGACACCGCCCCGATAAGGGCGACCCCGTAATTAGCTCCTACGCTGTATCCTATTTAACGTCCCGCCTATGTATTGCTAGGTAAAGTAAAAAAAGGAAAAATACAGCTTGATTGGCAATATGTCTACCAAAACGGCGCCAAGGTTGGTGCTAATGACACTAGAATAATGAATCAGACTACTCCCAAAAGGAAACTGAAAAAAATACCCTCAATAGACCAAAACAAAGTCAAAGGGTATACAAAAAGTGCCAATACTTATCTGCGCCATTCAACCCAAACTGGTAACTGTGGTCAATAGGACGATAAAACCCAAGCACCAGAGTGGATAATACGCTAAGTTAACCCCAAACGCGTTTCATCCCATTCCAGGGATTCCTCAGTGGGTCAAAAGATCAAGCAAATAACATCCATCTACAAAAAACAGAACAGTAAATTGGTTGGATACCATTCAAAAGAATTAAATCCATTCAATACATATTCACTGCCCAAACCAAGCCCAAAAACATATTAAAAAGATACCTGAATCTCCAGTCTATTCTATCACAGGGATTCCAGTGGAGGTCTCAAAAAGGAGTTGGTGTATCTCCAAATGATATGAACTCACATGGTGATGTGAGTATACAGCGTCCCACAACATTGTCCCACAAAGGAGGGTATATATATCCACCCTCCAGGGGTACTCCTCCAACCAGAGAGGAGAAAAAACGCCCCCCTATACATAATATCCAAACAGTGTACTCGCGTTAAATCCAGCGTCTCAAAAAGTGAAGTGCGCATGTCCGCGAGGTAAACCCGGCCAGCGCCGAATTCCCTGCGTCCCACCGCGCATGCGCCAATCAGTGACGTCTACCACCATGGAGGGCGCACGCGCGGAAACCTAAACATGGCGGCGCCAGCATCAACACAATGTGCGGCGACAGCACCAAGAAAGGCAGCCCACAGACAGCTACGCGCATGCGCATCATCACGACTGCTCTGCGCAGTGTATTAACAAACCAGAGACGATATGTGAGCCACACGCAAACAGCCGGATGACGCATGGCGCACAAATATAAACCCAAGGCCAGGACAAATGACCAGAATGTGCTCGTGCCCATGTATAAGGACTCCCAAAAACTAGCAACAAATGGCCATACCAAGACATGTGTAATAATGAACGTAGTACACATGAAAATATATGTTAGTATAAACTATAGGTATTAGGCATAAATAATCACAAAAAAGGGAAATCAGTGTTTTAATGAGGGTTATATAAATATAAAAATATCCAAGAGGATGTCACAGGAAGCACATAAACGACAATGACTCATTTAGCCCCTTTGGAAATACACAATTAAGTTTATATATCCATTGTGTTTCACGTTGTAAAATGAGTCTGTCCCAATCACCCCCTCTCAAAGGGGCTTTTACTAAATCGATGCCTCTGAATTGAATAGCGTCAGTCCTACCATCATGCTTTGCCCAGATGTGTCTCGCAATAGGTGTATCATGTTGTTTTTTGATGTCACCAATATGTTCACCGATTCTCCTCCTCAACTCTCTACGTGTTTTCCCAACATAGTTTAACCCACAAGGGCAAGTGGCTAGATAGATAACACCAACCGAGACACAGTTGATAAATCCCTTGATGGTATATTTAAAGGGATTGTCAGTGTCTCCAAATGTTTTGCAGTTCGTAACATATTGACAAAATTTACACATGCCACATTTGAAACAACCATTTGGTTGTCTACCTAGCCAAGTTTCTCTTAGTGGGGCCACAAAATGGCTTCTCACCAGTCGGTTCCGGAGGCTCCGCCCTTTACGGTACGTAATGGAGGGGGTAGCAGGCAATATTTCCTTCAAAATCTCATCCTGCAGGAGTATTCTCCAGTACTTCTTGACAATACCATAGATCTTATCTGCCTGTGGATTGTATTCTCCAATGATCCGAAGATCGTTTCTCTTAAACCCTCCATCACTATCCTGCTTAATCTTAGGGACCAAAAGACCAACCCGGTCCTCCTGTATCGCCTTTTGATATGCCTCTTTGAGAGAAGATTGAGGATAACCTCTAGTGACAAACCTCTCCCTAAGGTCCTTTGCCTGACTCTTATAAGTGTCAGAGCAATTTCTCCTAAGGCGGAGATATTGCCCCCGAGGGATTCCCCTCACAAGTGATCTTGGGTGACAACTATCCCACCTTAGGAGGCTGTTAGTGGCAGTCTCTTTTCTAAAAACCTTAGTACTTAGAGTATAATCAGCATTTTTGGAAATAGTAAGGTCAAGAAACGGTAAGGTGAATTGATTAGCAGTAAATGTAAATTTTAAACCAATTGTGTTATCATTTAGGGACTCCACAAAATTAGCAAAAGACGACCTATCTCCTTTCCATAGTATGAAAATCTTGTCGATGTATCTTGCCCACCTCCCAACACGATCTGTCCAGACATTATCTTCTTCCTCATTAAAGACCATGGTGTTCTCCCACCAGCCCAGGAGCACATTAGCGTATGTGGGAGCCATCGGGCTCCCCATCGCAGTGCCCCTGAGCTGGTGGTAGATCTTGCGGTCAAATACAAAGATATTATTCTCCAATGAGAATTTCAGGAGGGACAGAACAAATTCACTGTGTTTATTGAACTGGGTTCCCCGAGTGTCAAGAAAATATTTGACCGCCAAAAGTCCCTTATCGTGCGGTATAGATGAATATAAAGCCTCAACATCTACACCGCACAACAGGGTATCCTGGTCAACCGTTATGCCTTCTAATTTGAGAAGTAAGTCAGACGTGTCTCTGATATAAGAGGGCAACGAAATAACAAAATCTCTCAAGTTACTGTCCACATACGTGCCCAGATTTTGGGTCAGACTCCCTATCCCCGATACTATGGGCTGTGCTGTCATGTTATGTATGATGTATAGTGTAGGTATCCTGTGCTATACTGTCATGTTATGTATGATAAATAGTGTAGGTAACCTGTGCTGTGTTGTCATGTTATGTATGATGTATAGTGTAGGTAACCTGTGCTGTACTTTCATGTTATGTATGATGTATAGTGTAGGTAACCTGTGCTGTACTGTCATGTTATGTATGATGTATAGTCTAGGTAACCTGTGCTCTACTGTCATGTTATGTATGATGTATAGTCTAGGTAACCTGTGCTGTACTGTCATGTTATGTATGATGTATAGTGTAGGTAACTTGTGCTGTATGTTGTACTGTTATGTAATGTATAGTGTAGGTAACCTTATGCTGCAGTGTCATGTTACGTATGATGTATAGTGTTTCTTAACCTGTGCTTTATTGTCATGTTATGTATGATGTACAGTGTAGGTAACTTGTGCTGTATGTTGTACTTTTATGTAATGTATAGTGTAGGTAACCTTATGCTGCAGTGTCATGTTACGTATGATGTATAGTGTTTCTTAACCTGTGCTCTACTGTCATGTTATGTATGATGTATAGTGTAGGTAACCTGTGCTGTACTGACATGTTATGTATGATGTAGAGTGTAGGTAACTTGTGCCGTGCTGTACGATCATGTTATGTATGATGTATAGTGTAGGTAACCTATGCTGTAATGTCATGTTATGTATGGTGTATAGTGTAGGTAACCTGTGCTGTAAGGTGAAGTGATGTATGATGTATAGTGTAGGTAACTTGTGCCGTGCTGTACGATCATGTTATGTATGATGTATAGTGTAGGTAACCTTGTGATGACTCATGTTATGTATGATGTATAGTGTAGGAAACCTGTGCTGTCTGTTATGTAGATGTATAGTGTAGGTAGCCTGTGGCTTTTATGTTGTCATGTTTTCCTGTGCTGTTTTTTTAGTGTATAGGGTAACCTGTGCTGTACTGTCATGTTATGTATGATGTATAGTGTAGGTAACCTGTGCTGTACTGTCATGTTATGTATGATGTATAATATAGGTAACCTGTGCTGTACTGTCATGTTATGTATGATGTATAGTGTAGGTATCCTGTGCTGTACTGTCATGTTATGTATGATGTATAGTGTAGGTAACCTGTGCTGTACTGTCATGTTATGTATGATGTATAGTGTAGGTGACCTGTGCTGTACTGTCATGTTATGTATGATGTATAGTGTAGGTAATCTGTGCTGTACTGTCATGTTATGTATGATGTATAGTGTAGGTATGCAGCAGAAAATGAATATAAGGTAGAACCAGCAGATCTTCTGTGTTTAAAATCAAGCCTTTATTTTCATCCGTAGATACAGGGGGGTACAAGGAATCAACCGACGCGTTTCGGGCGTTTTCATTTTGCACTTGCTCACAGTAACACATATACACATCAACTTCACGTTTTAAATAGATATAGGGGCGGTACTTAAATCATTACGTCATTTCCCCTTCGATAAAATGTATCTTAATAAAAACAAACCATAGTGTTATACCTGGTTAAGTTTGGATGTAGTTAACCTATATTCCAGTATATCTCCACATCTCATAAGAGTTGCTCTGGAGTATCACTTCAAGATGAACATCGTGTATGATGAAGGTTTGAGATTGTTCATCTTGGAGTGTGTGGATTTTCTGATTGGTAATAATTTCTTTGAATTTGACAATCAATTTTACTTACAGATACGGGGAGTCCCTATGGGGGCCACGGCCTCGCCCTCTCTGGCCAATTTGCTGATGACATGGTGGTAGCACCATGTCATCTATGATGTTTTGAGTCCTTTTACGGACTTTGTGGTCTGGTATGGGCGCTACATCGATGACCTCCTTATTGTGTGGGGTCCTGATGTGGCGTCCATACCAGACTTCATTTCCCATGTCAACAACAATATGGCTAATCTGCGGTTCACCTACACAGTGCAAAAGGAAAGCATTTCCTTTCTAGATATAGAGTTAACAGCTAAGGAAACCAAAGTTGTGTCTTCTCTGTATAGAAAACCGACCAGTGGGAATACCACTTTACGTGTGGACAGTTGCCATCCATTACATACTATGTATGCTATACCACTGGGGGAATATAATAGAGCACGGAGAGATTGCACAGAAAATAATGAATATAATAAACAGGTCCAAATTATTGATAACAGATTGGTAGAAAGAGGTTATACAAGTAAACAAATGGATTTAGCAAAAAAGAAAATGCAAGGAAAAACACAAAGTTTACAAAATGCAGAAAAAACAAGAAATAAAAAATTGAAAAAAAGAGGAGTTGTCTTTTCCACTAAGTATAGCCAGGAATTCAATGATATCAAAAAATATTTTTTAGAAATGAAAATATCTTAAGGGAGGATGCAACACTGGCAGATATCATAGATGAGGGTATTCACATGGTAGCTAAACGAAGTAAAACAATAGCAGATAATGTAACCAAAAGTAAATTTATGGACAGGAAATCAACAGAAACTTGGATGAGTCTGAAAGGTTTCTATTCTTGTAACAAAAAAAAAAGCGAAATGTGTAAATTAAGTATCAAAAGAGACAACTTTGTGGGTCTCAATACAAACAAATCTATAAAATAAAAGAATTTATAAATTGCGATATCTATCTATGCAGTGCAATATATGGCTTGTAATATACTTTATATAGGAAGTACTATTCCGAAAGGAAAAACACGTATTTCAGAACATGTGGCTAATATTAAAAAGGGACAAAGCACATACTCAGGAGTTACAAAACATTTTGTTGAATGCCATAAAAACTCACTTCTATTTCCGCTGGTACGGGATAGAGAAGGTAACGTCCCGAAAAATGAACGACGGCAGCACGTTTTTTCCCTGCGTGGGGGCTTCCGGATACTGAATTAAAAACCAGTCCACTCAGAAAAAGTGTTGAGCGATTTTTACGACAAAGTTAAAATGGGGCAAGTTTTTATGGTGTCGAAATTTTCCCAATAAAGCGAAAATAAGGGTTTAAAAATTGTGCATCATTAAAAAATTTCGCCCATTTTTTGGCGTTTCCCTGTAATTTTGGGGCCAGCAAATCAATTACAGAAAAGCGGGGTGAGATGGTTGCGACATCTGACGGGAGGTATTTTTGTGATTGCTGGAAAAATCACATACCTCGTTTAATAGAACAGCTTTTCCTGTTCACCTTAGTGTCCTCAGCGTCTCTAGGGAAAGGACGTGGTTTCTCCCTTGGGGGCCAAACAGCTCAGCGAAATTAGTCTTTTTCTGCACAGAAAACCTACTATTACTGGACCCTTTCCAATTTAGTTAGATTTGAGATTTTTAAGATTTTAGTAGTTTGCAAGAATTTTAAAGCAGCATCTACCGTGTAAAGCACTGGGGGAGCGGGGGGGGGGCGCGGGCAAAACAGACAAACTCTATCTATAAAGAAAATGGTAAAGTTCACCAAAACTTAGGTAAATTGCACTTTATTATTTAAAAGTTTGCTATTGAAATATTTCCTGGAAAAATGGGCAGCCTAACTTATAATGGGTACCATCATTTCTAGTAACCAGGTCTCTTTGTTTGGCAAAACTCCACTTTTATTTTCAGTATACATTTCAGATAGGGTTTTTATTTCAATTTTACCATTTTCCACCTGTTTTTGTATATCCCCTTCAGTTTTAAAAACAACCAGCAATCTTGTATTTAGGGACGGGGTTTTTTTTTGCCAAAAATAAACCGTTTTTAATATACGGAAAAATAACAATACATGTTTTTTTTCTTTGGGCCCCCCGCACGTTCATTGACGCAGCATCACGTAAAAACTTAAAACACAATTCAAAGTCACCACAGGGAATTGAAAGGTGCAAAAAATACCCTTATTATACGAAAACCATAACGATACAGACATAACAACTCCTTTCCCCCGGGCACCTTTTTTTAATCTGGGTCAGACAGGTTTTTAATGGGCATAAATGCGTCCCCGGACAGTATATCTTTCCAGTGAAATAAAATTGGTTGGTTGAAAAAGACTCCCTTTTTTTCCGGCACTTTTAAATGTGGGGGCAGCAGTTTGGGGCTCTGCTGTGGCCCAGGACGGGAAGTCAATGTCCATTCAACTAATATGGGGTTTGAAAGACTCCTTTTTCCGGCACTTTTTAATCTGTGGGTCAGACAGGTTTAAGGGCCCGCCGTATTCCAGACAGGTATTTTAAAAAGTCCATTCAAGAAAGATGATGGTTCAAATCATACTCCTTCTGGCACTTTTTAATTTGTGGGGATCAGGTTTAAGGTCAGCTGTGGTACAAGCAGGGATATAATGGTGTGTTTTTTTTTTTTTCTTGGCTTTTTAACCAAGTGTGTTGCCTAAGATGTAGCACTATCCATTTGACGTTTGGATTTAATTCCAGTTCTCCCCCCTGTTGGGTTAAGAAGAAAGGGGTTGTTGCTCCCCAAACTTTAATGGTCATCGCCATAATCGACTCTCACTATCGAAAAAAATTACGATGTGGGCCCACTATCGACATCGCCCGATTCGATGCCCAAAGTAATCGTTAAAAACTACTCAAATGAATAAGAAATGACTTGCTATATCACTAGAAAACCCTCGGAGTGCTTTAAAACCCAATAAATCTTGCGTTTTGATGGGAAATCTTTTTGGTATAACACTACGGTTTTTTTTTTTAAAGAACATTTTATCGAAGGGGGGAAATGACGTAATATTAAAGTACCCGCCCCCATATCATTTTAAAAGGAAGTTGAAAATTTTTTAAAGTGTTACCGTGAGCAAGGGGGAAAATGTAAACGCCCCAAATGAAAATAAAGGCTTGATTTTAAAACACCCAAGATCCCCGGTTCTACCTTATATTTCTTTTTGCTGCTACATTGGGCTTTGGAACTGGGAGCCTAAGACCATGCGATAAACAACTGTGACTTCAGCCGAGCAGTGAAAAGGGCAGAGGATTTTAAACCATTGGGTGAAGCTTCACTTCCTTTTTTATGACGTAAGGAAAGGGAACCTGTGCTGTACTGTCATGTTATGTTAGATGTTTTTTTTTAGTGTAAAGGGGAAAACCGTGCTTACTGTCATGTTATGTATGATTTATTAGGAACCTGTGTTACGGTCAGTTATTATGATTATATTTAGGTAACCTTGCGTACTGTCATGTTTTTATGATTATAGTTAGGTAACCTTTCTTACGTCATGTTATGTATGATAAAAAGCGTAGGTAGCCTTGCTGCATGTTTATGTATGATGTATAGTGTAGTAACCGTGCTGTACTGCAGTTATGTTTTTGTATAGTGTAGTTCCTGTGCTGTCTGTCATTTTTAATAAGGGATGGTTTTGAGGTAACCTGTGCTGTACTGGGGATGTTATTTTTAAGAATTTTTTGTAGGGAAAACCCGTACTGCATGTTTTATATTGTTATAGTGTAGGCAAAAAATGTTATCAACCATTTGAAAAAGTTAAGTTCAGTCGAACTTCTCGATTTCTTTATTTTTTTAGAATCCGAACAAAATATTTTTACGTTCGTTCGAGTAAAGTTTCGTTTTGACACGCCGTTTTAGTTTAATTTTTTTTGCTTCTCCCGCACTTTTGGTGCCAAACCAATCAGGGCAGCGCACAGGAAGTGTCAAAAGCATTATCCCGGGGATGGCTCTCATTGGCGGCTAAAATCACATGACCAAAGTTATTTTTGTATTT